>OU343219.1:247292143-247425176 GCA_910596185.1 Chrysanthemum makinoi | reverse complement strand
AAGTTATAAAAATTAAAGGCAGAAAACTTAAATTCCTAACAGAGTTTTCAACAAATTCCAGTCACTCACAATCCATCTACTAGTTAACCAATAGACATATTAACATGTTCAATGCCTAAATCCACTATTTTAACAGAACAAAACTCAGGGCAGAAATGTATATTGAGCATATTGAACTTCAAGTGACAAGTCAATTAGGAAAGTCATACGAAGAAAAAAAAACAAAATTTACGTGATTGTACAAATTTACAGAGTTATCATACTTGGCCTATATTAAGCCAAAATATGTCAAACTGCCATAAGACTATAGGAGTAAACCTACCAGGTTGTTCTGATATCGTCCAAAAAGTTAAGGGTGTGTTTGCCTGTTTGGTTGAAATTTGCAGGAAAACACCCGTGTTTTATGTACGAAAAAGTTGCAGACAACATGGAAAATAGAAAATGTGTTTTAATGGTTTTTCCCAAAATATTTCTACAAAACAAAATTCCTAATTCCTTAATAATACTGTATAAGAAAAGAGCAATTTTTTAAGTTTTCCTCGGTTTCCTTTATAATACAAAATCCCTGTTTTCCCTTGTAACATGAAAACACAAAAGACCATTTGAACACGTTTTCTACAATTTCAGTTCTTTTATGGAGATAGAAAAACCCTACCAATTTTTCACAAATTTATAGATGGAAAACTACGAAATGTTTTTCTTCAACTAAAGGGCCCCCAAATGTTCTTATTAATTTAAATTCTTATGAAACTATATCCATCACCTCCTGATCTGTCTACGGACATCTGTAATTCATTGGGGTTTTCTCTATGACCTTGCTACATCATCTTACTCGCCTACTCGGTTTATCAAGAAATTAGGCCTGTCTATCTTATATATCTGTCGTAAAGAAATATGATTTGAACCCTAACACTATATATACATATCCCCGTTTAATTAAGGGCTAAAAGGTCTAAAGAAATATGCTTTGAACCCTAGTACTATCAATATGCTTTGATTAAGGGTCATAATTAGATTCATCACGAAGAGCATTAACAAAGACCACACTGAGATAGTTCAGTTTCTTAATATAAGTGATAAAAAAACAAAATCCAATGCTTCAACTTGACTACCCGAAAACAGAACAAATCAATAATATACAAAACCACAGAATAACTAAAGAACACGCTCTCTCTTGATCTATACCTATTGTTCCACTGTGGCTGAAGAAAAATTACATTCTTTTATGGACTTATCACTTATAAGGAGTAAATGGCACACTAACACAGCACCATAGAATGACTATAGAACGTAAACCAAACAAGAAAGCGATACAGAAAACACACATTACACGATCCAATCAAGATACATTCTTTACCTACGTCCACATTCGCCAATATTATCATCTCAAATAAGTCTAGGGTTTACAACTACATTAGGCGCACATAAAAAAACAATAATTTAACTAATCACAAACTAAAAAGCTAATATCTTTACCCTAAAAATCATTACTTGGACTACCAAAATTAAACTATACATACAGTAAAAAACTAGGGCTCAAAAGCTAATTCACAACAATTTTACATATAACAATACACACACAATAAACCTAGCAACAAAAAATTATACAATTTCGGGGGTGTTTGTTTCGGCTTATATAGCCGACTTATGGCTTATTTGGTTTTGGGCTTATGTTTCATAACCTCACTTTTTATTGGCTTATTTTGAAACTTTTCGGCTTATATATATTTATTATTATGTCATAATAAGCTTATACAAGAAGTTTTAATATAAGCCACAAAAAAGTGAGATTATGAAACATAAGCCGAAAACCAAATAAGCCATAAGGCGGCTATATAAGGCGAAACAAACACCCCCTTCAAATAAACATACATAAATTTGAAATAACGAATACACGGTCTTATCATCTCGAATTATACTAGGGTTTACAATTACACATAAAAATCAATAATTTAACTAAGAATAACCTAAAATCTAATAAAAAAAGAAAAAAGATAGAATTATACCTAGCAAGAGAAAGACATAGGTTGCAAAACTCGGTGTTATCAGTAGTGTTTGCTTCACCACGAACATGAGCAAGTAACCTGCTTGTTACGGCGGAGATTCGGAATGAGTTCACGTACGACGGCGATAGTGGCTGGCCTGATGGCGTCTCGACGTTTCCGGTCATAACTCCTCCGGTCGCCATTGTTGTTGGAATTGAATAGTTATGAGATTACTAACTGGTTTTATTTTTATTATTGATTAATTAATGAATCGAAAGTACTTGTAAATAAATCTAGCTTTTATAGCCTTTTTCTCAAGGGCTCTGAGACTCATTAGCCCAAAAAATAAGCCCAGATACTTTTTGTGCTCCATCACTTTAAAAAAAATAAGAAAATCTTTTCTCTCTTTTCGAGTTTTCGGTTCCCTTTTTAAATCTTTAAGAGCACACGGTACAGGCGTCATCAGAGTGTGTTATTGCCTTATGATGTCGTCTTATGGCACGAGATCATACCAAACTCGTTACCAATTGACCAGCCAAGCTATCATGCTTTTTACTTTTGTTTTCTTGTGTTTATTTTAAAAACTATGGGGCACAGGGGTGTCTTACTGTCTTATAACTTGAGTGATAAAGAGGGTATTTTTGAGTTAAGTTATAAATTATGAGTTAGAGAAAAAGTTGAAGTGGCAACATTTTTTGTTATAACACCATTGGATAACGCCGGTGGTAACTAATGCTCTAAGTGTTATTTCTGAATTTTTAACCGAGCGCACAGACTCAAATCTGGTAGAACCTTATTATTTTTTAAAAAATTTGGCATAACCAATTCAAAGTTGTTTGTGTAGAAACCAAAATAATACTGAAGATTTTATTGATGATTGGTTATTTAGAACATGAAAATACAAGATATTAAATACACTAAAAATAAGAGAGCCCTAGAAGGTAAACGGACTTAAACCAACGGGCCTAAGCATTTATTAAATTAACATCCCCCCTCAAACTCACAATGCAATATTGAGAGTTTGACAAGAAAACTCCTAATGAAAACAAAACCAACGATAAATAGCAGGCAGGCAGGCAGACAGATCCGAACAAAGGAGACGAAGAGAAGATTCAGGCGGAAAAATGCAGACAGACGAGCAGATTCAGGCGGACTGATGCAGACAAAAGCAGATTCTGACAGGAAGATTCAGATTCAGACAGACGCAGATAAAACCAGGCGGAACCAGATGCAGAACCACATGTGCAAATTCAGACAAGGAGACAGTGCAGACAGATGCAAGCAGACATAGCAAAACCCACTGCCTATGGCATATCCCAGTCAGACTCTGTGTTTGTTTCTTGTGATGATGTTAACAAACATTTATTAGGTAAACTTGTCATAGTATGATTCTGGGAAGATAAGTATTTCTGAAATTGCTCAATCATAGAAGGGTCCAAAGATGAGGCAGCAACACCATTATTAAGGTGAGGTGGTTGCTCATGTGGTGGACAAACCTGCTGCTGTTGTTGTGATGCTTTAGGTTTCAAAGGACACTCGGATTTCCAATGACCCTTCTGCTTGCAATACGCACATTCATCGATAGCAACCATAGGTTTTTTTGGTATGCCATTCGAAGACCGCTGTGAAGCTACAAAAACAGACGAACCTTGTTGTGTAACTATCTTCTGATCATCCAGAGACTTTAGACGAATCTCCTCTGCAAGCAATTCACTAACTACCGAATCAACAGAGGGTAAAGGATCACGATGAAGAATTGAACCCCGCAATCCTTCAAAATCATGACGCAATGCCATAAGGAACTGAACCAAACGCTGTGACTCTCTCCGTTTGATGTAAGGATCAAAACTGCTAAGTGATGCAGGTTCTGTTAACGCCAACTGATCCCAGAAGGCTACCATAGAAGAATAGAAATCTTGAATACTCATATCATTTTGCTGAAGTGCACGAATATATGTCTCTAGTTGATATTGTTTAGTAAAGTTAGATTGTGTGTATAGCCTAGCAAGATGATCCCACACTAGCTTGGCAGTCTCGTACTTTGCCAATTGAAGTCCAATAGATGGCATAACAGAATTGTTGATCCAAGTTATAATCTTAGAGTTATCAATCTCCCAAGTTTCCAATAACACGGCATAATTATCTGATTTGTCATCCGTCAACATTTTCTTTACCCCCGTAACATAACCCCACATCGATTTCCCACGCAAAAAATTCTTCATAACATAACTCCAATATGTATAATTCTTACCATCTAACTAAACACTACTAGATTGTAACGAATAATCTTTACGAACGCCCATGATAACAAAACTAACTCACAAAAGAAAAAGAAAATACCAATCAAATATATCCGACCCAAATCGTGGACCAAACAGTAGCAAACCAATATCAATATCAAACAACTACTAAACAAGGATGTAATCAGTGGTGTAAAACTAACAGACCCACCAAGTATCAAATTCTCCAAATGCAAAATTCAATATCACCGTCCCACTATCAAATACTATTAATAAAAAATAACTTACTTCACGTGCTGAATAAAGCAATCGACTACTTCAGATGCGTACCAAGAACTGACAAACTACTTCAGATGCATACCAATAACTGACAAACAACTACTTCAGATGCGTACCAATAACTGAGAAACATGAACGAACAAATACGGATGGGCATGAGAAAAAAAAATCACATATACCGAATCATGGCTCGGATACCATGTAGAAACCAAAATAATACTGAAGATTTTATTGATGATTGGTTATTCGGAACATGAAAATACAAGATATTAAATAGACTAAAAATAAGAGAGCCCTAGAAAGTGAGCGGACTTAAACCAACGGGCCTAAGCCTTTATTAAATTAACAGTTTGCACCTAAAATGAATTAAACCTAAGACGTTTTACATATTTAGTGATGATAGTTACAATTCTTTTAACACTAACGCTCTCGGTGGTTAAATATAGGTTGTGGTCTTAAATTAATGATGACGTTTCATACATATGTTGTCGAACATCACATAAGGCTAGTCGTAATAACGACCCAACCTTGGGTCGGTCTACCGGCCCCAATGAACGCGTCCCCCCCCCCCTTTGCTTAATTCGGTCGGCAAATCAACCGAATAGTTTGCATATGTTTTGTGTGTGTGAGTGATTTTTATTTAGTTTCTGTAGGATACTTTGTTTTTGGTTATGACTGGGGTTACTTTACTACGAGCATTTGGTCATGTGTTTGATCTTAGAGAAAGAAACTAAGTTGACAGGCTAGTCTCGGCACCATTAGTACTAGTCTACAATGTCATAACTTTCCATCTTGGACTACCTATATCACAAGGAAACGGTCAAAAAACACAATAGACGAGTTACTTACTATAGCAAAAAGGCCAACTTAAGAGCATTAGGTATACTCACGGATGGCTTGCGCTAATTCGACCTGGCACGACGCCACTACACCGTCCCATGCCGGCGCCAAGGTGCAAGTAAGTAGTTTAGCTTGCGCCAAAGAGTAAGGTTTTTTTTTTTATTATTATTATTTTTTATTATTATTATTATTTTTTAATTAGTATTTTTGTTGAGTTTGTATTTTAATTGGGTATGGTCGGTCTTAAATGTTGATTTTTGGCTTAAGTGATTAGAGAGGGGGGTTTTGGATGTATGAGTGATAAGGAAAGCGAAAGGGAAAAATGATGATGTGGCATGACGCAGCATCACTTTTTGGCTATACGTAACTGGTAGTTATAAGGGTTGTTTTTAGAAGTGTTTCAAAGTTCATGGATTTTGCTTGTAGTCAAGATAGAATTTTTCCTTTAAATTTATTTTGGAGTTTAATACCGCTGAGCCCCTCGTAGGGTTGACAAGATGTTTGTGTAGCCACGCCTAAGATCTCCCCTGAATATGTTCAAAAGATTTGGTAATCTTGTTAAATCACAAACAACGAGAAACAGAATAGTTGAATAAAGAATGACTTAGATCCATATCTTTATTTAACATGGTATTAGTAACAAAAAGATAATAATAATGATGAATCATTAAAAGGTTTTCCCAAGAGACCTTACTCGAGTTGTACTAAAGGCATCGGCGTGTTGCTAGACGCTAACCGATGTGATTACACTATTAAGATATGTCTAAGTGAGAGTTGTTAGTTTATGGACATAAATTAATAGACGTATGTTAGGATCGAACTCGGGATCACGGGATTGCACATTTTACGTATGAAGAGTTAACGAATAATAATTAATATATAAAATTTTATATTTAATTATTAATAACACAAAATGAATAACAACCGTTAAATAATTAATGATGATTGACTAACGGCTAAAGGATAAGGACTAGAGTGTAAATTGGAAGTCAAGAAGAATCCAGAAACACCCCTTTGGGCTTGGACGGTCGTGGAAGGATTGGGGAAACCCTTGCTCTCCAAGTTTCACTTAGTATATAAACAAGGCTTAGGGTCATTCTTTCGTATTTCTTGTACACACAAGTTAACCCTAAAACTTTTTTTTTTCTCTCTTTTTTTTCCCTTTTGGTGTAGCCGATCGAACAAAACCCATATGGGTCGATTGGTTTGATTTTTAATCAAAAATTGTTTTGTGTTCTTTTAACTAGCATAAACGTTAACTTGGTATTAGTACGTGTGTATAAGAACGTGGTACACACATACTTGTATTTGTATCTTGGATTGAATTACAAAACAGTAAGGGGTAATTCATATAATCCACATAAACCCTAATTAGGGTTCATCTTGTTGATTATTGAAGAATTTATTCTTGTTTTGCTAGAATAAAAAATGTACTCATACTTTTATGTTTGGTTAATTAATTTACATGTTATATGATGTATACGCTTCTGCATGTTTACTTTGATGTTCATTGTTTATATATTTATGCGTAGTCATGTTATATGATTCCAACAATATTGCGGTTTATCATTTTACATTTGGGATTCCAGTTGACTAATCTGGCTAGACGATGAAAACACTCCTTTGGGCTTGGCCGGTCGTGGAGGGATTGGGGAAACCCTTACTCTCCAAGTTTTACTTGGTATATAAACAAGGCTTAGGGTCATTCTTTTGTATCTCTTGTACTCACAAGTTAACCCTAAAACTTTTTTTTCCTTTTGGTGTAGCCGATCGAACAAAACCCTTATGGGTCGATTGGTTTGATTTTTAATCAAAAATTGTTTTTTGTTCTTTTAACTAGCATTAACGTTAACTTGGTAATAGTACGTGTGTATAACAACATGGTACAAACATACTTTTGTTTGTATCTTGGATTGAATTACAAAACGGTAAGGAGTAATTCATATAATCCACATAAACCCTAATTAGGGTTCATCTTGTTGATTATTGAAGAATTGATTCTTGTTTTGCTAGAATAAAAAAGGTACTCATACTTTTATGTTTGGTTAATTAATTTACAAGTTATATGATGTATACGCTTCCGTATGTTTACTTTGATGTTTATTGTTTATATATTTATGAGTAGTCATGTTATATAATTACAACAATATTGCGGTTTATCATTTTACATTTGGGGTTCCAGTTGACTAAGCTAGCTAGACGATGAAAATATGGAATGGAGTTGCAATGCTATAAGTTTTCAAGCTAATACAGGTAGTGCTACTTGAAGTGGCGATAAATGGGTCAATCCGGGTTATGCCTTATCTCCAACGGGTCAAACAGCTTCAAAACTGGGAGAGCAAGAAATCTTGGCATAACAGCCATCCTACTTGCATATATTTCTTCAAAGTATCACTAATGCCATGCATGGTAATACTTTTAAGTTTTAATCAATGTTCAATATTGTTGGCCCTTTCGTTGGATCTATGATCTAAACGTAGTCACAATATACCAAAAACACAAGATAAAGATTAAAACTTTACGAAATACTAAAGCTTTTATAAATCTGTCATCATCTCTATTTGTATACATGTTCTAACTATTTATACTAAATGAAAAGGCATGTTCTGAAGGGTTGTGATGGTTCGTTTGAAACAACACACATGTCCCTTCAGGGATAACTGCCATATAACTGTTTCTAACTAACTTAACAAATTATAGCTGTCTATAACTGCCTATAACTGCCGTTCGGTTCAGCAGATTGGGATTAACCCAATATTCACCCCCTTAATCACAATCTCTTTGTCGTAGATATTTAACTCCAATAAGTTGTCTCATTGTTAGAAACTTGATCTTAGGTAGTGCTTTCGTGAGTATGCAAGCCTTTTGATATTCTCCACTTATGAATTCAACTTGTAAGTCTTCTCTTTCAATGCATTCTCTTATGAAGTGGTACTTTGTATCAATATGTTTACTTCTTCCATGAAATACGGGGTTCTTCATTGGTTCTATAGCAGATTTGTTATCAACCATTATTATAACCTCTTTTTCCTTTTAGTGTGTAAGCCTGCTTAGTAGTCTCTTTAACCTTAATGCTTGTGTTGCTGCTGCTGTTGCTGCAATAAATTCAGATTCGCATGATGATAATGCTACAGTGACTTGTTTTTGTGTGCTCCAGCTAATTGGTGATTCTCCATAATAAAATATTATTCCAGTAGTTCCTCTTCCTTTTTGAGTGTTGACTCCATAACTATTATCGTTGAAACCTTGTATATTTTTTCCTCCATTATGCTTGTAGGTGATACCATAATCCTTTGTTCCTTTTACATAGCGTAATACTTGCCTTATGGCCTTCATATGTTGCTCCTTTGGTTCCTGCATAAAACGACTAAGTAATTTTATAGGATAACTTAAGTCGGGTCTTGTGTGAAGCAGATAACTTAAACATCCAATTAAGCTTCGATATTCAGTTGAGTTGACCAGTGTTCCTTCAGTGTGCTTTGTTAGTCTTGTTCTTGGATCCATTGGTATTAGCGTCTCGTTGCAGTCTATCATACCAACTTCCTTTAGAATCTTGCTTGCATAGCCGGATTGCTTTATTGAAATGTCACCTCCAGTTTGTGTGACTTCTATTCCTAAATAGTAAGCTAATAATCCTAGGTCACTCATTTTGAATTTTTCTTCCATTTGAGCTTTAAACTTGTCGATCTCCTTCTTTGGTGTACCAGTGATGATTAGATCATCTACATAGACTCCTATTAGTAGTATTGAGTCTTTTGATGCCTTCGTGTAGATCGCTTGCTCTAGTGCACATTTTTTGAAATCTAATGACTTCAAGGTATTGTCTAACTTTATGTTCCATGCACGTAGTGCTTGTCTTAGTCCATATAGAGCTTTTATAACTCTATATACTTTTCCAGAATTCTCTCTCTTTATAAATCCTTCGGGTTGAGTAACGTACACTTCTTCCTTTAAATCTCCATGTAGAAATGCATATTTGACGTCGAGGTGATGTACTTCCCATTTGTTGTTAGCAGCTATGGCTAGTAGTAATTGGACAGTTTCCATCCTTGCTACATGTGCGAAAACTTCTTTAAAGTCTATGTCATGCTCTTGTATATATCCTTTTGCTACTAGTCTTGCTTTATGTTTGACTATGTTTTCATTAGCATCTTTCTTGGTCTTGAATACCCACTTTAAGCCAATTGCTTTATGTCCTTTAGGTAGTGTGGTTAATTCCCATGTGTTGTTCCTATTGATGGAATCTAACTCGACCTTCATTGCTTCGATCCATTTTTGATCGCTTGATGCTTCCTTGTAGTTATTGGGTTCATCTTTAGGCAATAGTAATTCCTCGATGTTCTCGTATAAGTCATTTAATGTTCTAAAACCTCTCAACGGTGTATGATCAAAGTGTGACTGTGAATTTGTGGTTGAGTTTGAACCATTATCACTTTGATAGATTGATTGTGTTGAGGTATTTGGTGTAACTTGAGAATTTACTTGTGATGAATTTGTTGATGGTGTGTGACGTGTTTGTAAATGTCAGGGTGAGCTTGTTGTTGATGTTGTATATCCATAATCATCATTGTTATGGAAATCGTTGTCTTCGTCACTTGGTTGGATTTCTTGATCATGATGTTCATTTGTGGCTTCAAGATTTTCTATTTTGAAGTCAGTCCACTCGGGTGCATCGTTAATGTGCTCACTCATGTAATCCTTCCAATCCCATGTTTCATTCTCCTTAAACTTCACATCTCTACTAACACATATCTTTTGTGTGGTTGGATCAAATAATCGATAAGCTTTTGATCCTTGTTCATTTCCTAAGTATACCATTCTACTAATTCTATCATCAAGCTTCGTTAAACGTTGTGATGGTACTTATGCATATGCTATTCAGCCGAAAACTCTTAGATTCTCTAGGTTTAGCTTTCTTCGTTTAATTGCTTCATATGGAGTAATGTCTTCTAATGCTTTTGTAGGAACACTATTTAAGATGTATATGGCGTGTCTAACAGCTTCAGCCCAAAAATTTTGTGGCATGTTCGTCGCTTTCATCATACATCTTGTTGTAGACATAATTGTCCTATTTCTTCGTTCAACTACTCCATTTTGTTGCGGTGAGTAAGGTGCAGTAAGTTGTCATGCTATGCCGTTTTCTTTGCAGTATTATGTGAATTCATTTTATGTGAATTCTCCTCCACGATCAGTTCTTAACATCTTTAATGTTGTCCTTAACTATTTTTCTATTGTATTCTTGTATTCCTTGAAAGTATCAAATGCTTGATCTTTCGTATTTAGGAAATACACCCACATATATCTTGAGTAATCATATACTAACAAGAATATGTATTTCTTTCCAGAAGGTGTCGGTGGTGTGATTGGTCCGCATAAATCTCCATATACTAAATCTAAAGGTGATGTTGATCTAGCTTTTGCTTTTTTGAGAAATGGTGCTCTACTATGTTTACCAATTAAACAAATATCACAGATTTGTGTTGTATGTTTAATGGCAGGTATTCCATGAGCTAAATCCCTTTGAGCCATTGATTTTAATGACTCAAAATTGAGATGCCCTAGTCTTGCATGCCATAACCAAGTATTATCCTTTAAATTTGCTAATAGGCAAACAGGTGTGCCTATCCTTAGACTTGCTTTGTATAGCCGATTTCTTTGTCCCGTAACTTTAATGAATATTTTTTCATCCATGTCATAAAGTCGTAACTCGTCGTCTTCCATTACTACCTTACAACCAATTTCGGTGAATTGTTCAAGGCTCAATAAGTTGCTTTTCAAGCTAGGAATGTAATATGCGTGTGATATAATTCTTTGCTTCTCATCATCACATTATATTACGATTGAACCTTTTCCTTTGATTTCTATGTGTGAACCATCTCTGAATCTTACTTTTCCACTAACCTTCTCATCTAACTCCTTGAAGTGTTTTCTCACTCCAGTCATATGATTGCTTGCTCCATTGTCTAAATACCATAGACTATCCATATTTGTCTCTTTATATCCGACATCTTCTTCATGTTGCGAGACCTTTTGATCTTCAACTTCTTTTATTTGTTTCCCTTCGTCTGAGTCTTCTAATATTGCCATTAATAGGGTAGGTTCTAAGTCCTCTTCAACAAGATTAGATTGCTCATTTGAATTTGTCCTTTGAGGACATCTAGGTGCAATATGCCCTATCTTCTTATATTTGTAACATTGTAACTTGCTAGTATCATAACTTGATTTCTTGAAGTTGCTATGAGAGGTTTCTCCATCTTTCCTCTCTTCCTTAAATTTCTCGTGGTTCTTTCATTGTGAAAATTTATATTTTCCACGTCCTTTAAAATACTTTCCTCTATTTTCATGTCATGTGAACATCAGTTTCTCTTGATTGTCCACTTTTTTTCCTTTCTTGTACCTAATTCTTTCCTCATATGTCTTAAGTCTTCCAATTGTTTCTTCCATTGTCATTTTACTTAGATCAGAATATTGCTCTATTGATGCAACTATTTGCAGATACCTATCAGGTACAACATTTAATAACTTTCTAACTATTGTTTGATCTTCAATTGTGTGCCCTAGACTAGCAGCTTTGTTTACTAAGGTTGTTATTTTCCTGGTTAAGGTGTCGATTGTCTCGTCTTCCTTTATGTAACATTTCAAATTCAGATTTGAGTGTTTGTAACCTTACTTGTTGAACTCTTTGTTCACCAACGTATCTAGTATTCATAGCATCCCATATGACTTTCGCGTTTTTGTGCTTTGTTATTTGAAGTAATTGTTCTTCGGGTAAAGATTGGTAAAGGAATGCGATAGTAGTTTTATCTTTCTTGTTATCGGTTTGAGTCGTTTCTAACAGCTCTATCATTTCCCACAAACCATTCTCTTCGAGGATGATTTGCATTCGAATTGCCCATAATGAATAATTCGAAGGCTTTAGCATCGGACATTGGAATTGTGGTGTACCGTAGTACCCACTTCCTTCTTTGAACTTTCTCCACTATCTTTCGTCATATCTCTAGGATATTGACTAAAATCTCCAAAATATCTAACACTAAGTGTGTCGGAATTTTTTTTTCTAGTGAGCTCTTTCGTTTTGTGCCTTAAAGGCTATCAAAAACTTACTGGGGGACTAGTTTTATTCCAAAAACTATCCTTGGAGATTTTATACTCTCAAATGAATAATCCTAAGGTTAATTACTCCTTAAATTATTTCTAATAATATAATAAGCTGTGTAGTCACTAGGTTATTATATTTCTAAAAAGCCTTGAAAAGGTACTAACTTAGAATTAAAAAGTAACTTTTCCTATAATCTTATACAATATATCAAAAATACTAATATACTATATCAGAAGTAAAAAATAAAAAGTGGAGGGTTGTATTTGTATCTTTTGGAACCTGGTAGGTTAAGTATACCCGTAGCCCTAATATGATGTTGGTTCCTTTTAGTGATGCCCTAAAAACTCTGCGCCTCTCTACTTTCTTCTAAGATGAGCACGTCTCTTTCTTTTGAGACTTAGAACTCATCTTCTATGATTCTTAGTGGTTGAACGCCGATTATGTGGCTTGGTTAACCGTCTCTTGTCTCTCCGGTTGTGTGTTCTTCTTGAACGCTTGGAATCCCTCTGATGCGAAATTAGGTTTCGTCAATTTTGGGATCTTCTGAACCTTGTACTATTTGGGCCTTTATGGATAAATTGAATCAATTGGTAATTAAGGGTGCGAATCTTGGTTCTTCAAAAACGCAAGTGTGTTTGTTCCTTGTTATTGAATGGATTTGATTTCTGCCCCTTTGATGAGTTTGTGTTATCTTGGTATGGTTTTTCTGTTTTTGAATCAATTGGTTATTGGCTTTGAAACCGTATCTAACCTAATGATTATGATGATTATGGGTTGGGTTCTGTTTTCGGTTTGATGTTCTTGACAAATTTTTGCAAAAATAAAAACACAAGATGAGAACTTTTTGATGCCGGTTGATTGATCACGAACGTGATTGATCCCTTGGTGACAAAAATGGGTTCTCTTGATAAGATTCAGGAAACACACAAAAGATGATTTCTTTGATTTTGTGTCTTCGTTAAATTTTGCAAAAAGTTTACCGAAAAAGAAACAATTTCCTTTTGATTCAAAAAACAGGAATAGAAACTTGGTTTAAGATGATTTGGTTAAACAACCAAACCTGCTCTGATACCAATTGTTGGCCCTTTCGTTGGATCTATGATCTAAACGTAGTCACAATATACCAAAAACACAAGATAAAGATTGAAACTTTACGAAATACTAAAGCTTTTATAAATCTGTCATCATCTCTGTTTGTATACATGTTCTAACTATTTATACTAAATGAAAAGGCATGTTCTGAAGGGTTGTGATGGTTCGTTTGAACCAACAGACATGTCCCTTCAGGAATAACTGCCATTTAACTGTTTCTAACTAACTTAACTAATTATAACTGTCTATAGCTGCCATTTGATTCAGCGTATTGGAATTAACCCAATAAATACTAGTATTAAAAAAAATGATAATAAAAAAAGAAAAATAAAAAAACTGAAATTAAACATTGTATTAATTCAAATCAGCCTCATAGAAGCAACTAAGTTCTTATACATAAAAATAAAAACATGGGTAAAAGCTATAAATGCTTAATATACTTACCATAAAAACTCATTATGCTTTCTCTACTTTATTTATTATCATAATACATAACTAAAATGGTTTGTTAAAGGTATTTTGGTCATTTCTTGCATCTTCATCTTCCACCTCTATTATAACCCATTTTCTGTGAGTCTCCTGCGAAGCAAGCACCATTTTTCCTGGCGAGCACTATTTTTTTCACAAAAATACATGTATTTCCTAGCTTCTTCCATCAAAGACATGTATCGAGTCAATCATTTTCTTCAGGCGAAAAAGACATTTTTCCCAACAAAAAAAATATATTTTTTCCGGTGACACATCTCGCCGTTCACTGTTCACCGGACTACCTTAATCCAACCAGCGACGTGTTCGTCAGGTCATCATTGTTGTTTGTTTGTTAGTCTGATTATATCTTACTAAATTTATGAAAAATGTTTTTTAGGAACATGAAAACTAATATGGAGAAAAAGAAGAAGGGCATTTAAGTAATTTCAAATAAAAGAATGATTTAGTTAAGCATAATGACAATCGACGAGAAACATTGTTAAGTAGAATGACAATAAAAAAAGTAAAGAAAGCATAATGATTTTTCATGGTAAGTACATTAAGCATTTATAGCTTTTACCCTAAAAACATAAGTGAGCATTTATTGCATAAGTTCGAAAGGATTGTGAATCTATTTCACCACTAAAGAGCCCCGTTTATCGTATGTGGCGGTGTTGCTGGTGGTAACATCCTTCCGCCACCACCAATCATCTCTTTTTTCTGCGTACCCTTTATAACATGAAATGAGCACATCAACGCTTCATCGACTATCATCATTGCACCATCATTATCAAACTCGTTGCAGTAATTTGGCGCTGAAAACAAAGTTACCAGCTGACGGTCGGCAAAAAACTCATAACCGTCTTCAACAACCTGAAAAGCATTGAAAAGATGATAAATCTGGCTATAATAAAAGATTATATAAACTAATCGCATCTCGTGTTAACTATATAAATTACCCGATGAGCTCTGCAAATAAGATCAAGATCATGCTTTTGAAGAAATTCCGTAACTTTTTCAGCACCGAATGTGTAAGAGATGCCTCTATCATTAAGCCCCCACGCTTTCACGTTTCTATCAGGATCAGCCCATAGTAAATCACATAAGAGCCCTTGATTTGGAATATCAGTGGGACGCTTTATATTCTTAATCTGATCCAACTTCTTTAAGTCTGGGGATAATCCCCCATGCATGCAAAGTATCTTTTCGTCAATAACAGCAGCAACGGGTAAACATTTGAAGCACTCAGAAAAGATTTTCCACACACGGACATTGAGTCTTCTTTTGCACTCATCATAAAAGCCGTATATTCTATTGATGGAAGCACATTCATGATTTCCGCGGAGCAGAAAGATGTTGTCCTTGTATTTTATCTTGTATGCAAGCAGAATGCAAATTGTTTCGATACTTTGCTTACCACGGTCAACGTAGTCTCCCAGGAATAAGTAATTTGAATTGGGTGGGTGTCCGCCAGCTTCAAACAACCGTAGGAGATCAGCATATTGTCCATGGATGTCACCTGAAAATATAATATAGTAAGTTACTAATGAGTCCAAAGGTCTTGATCATTTATGTGACATGTTTGAGAAAATAAAAACATGAGAATCCAGCAACCTAAGCACGAATTTTATACTGATCATCCATTACACATGAACCAAGAAGCGATAAAATCCTAAATCTTAAAGCAAGAAAAAGAAGCCCTATAGTTTATAACTTTTTTTTCCTACTGCAGTTGACCTTCTACCACATGCATTACTGCATTAGTCTTCTGCAAGCCTGTGTACTCACTTTTCGCAAATGTTGGATTTGTTAGTAATTAATGATGACGTTAATAAAACTTAATAACTTCACTTCAGAATAATTTATAAACTTAATTAGCATCCTTTTTCAAATCGCATACATACTATGGCTCTTATCTTTTTAAGTTGATTCAAATGCCAATAACTCGTAAAAGTAAACCCTTGAAACTTAATCAGTGAGCTGCACATGAATTATCTTTAAGTACATTGATAAAAAAAAAAACTACTTATTTAACAATTTAGCTACATAAGAACATAATTTGTAACCTAAAGTAGCTTGGTTGCATAGTAGATAAAAAATGACCGTATACCAAAAGAAATCAACAGTAATCAATTCCGTTACCACAAATTTTAATCGGAGCTTTAAGCTCAAGCAAATTGGGCTGGCTCATAAAAACATCCCTAGAAGCAATACATAGTTTCCTAATCTCGGACCCCGATAACACCGCCTGCTTTGATCCAACCTTAGCATTCAGAAGTTTTTGAATAAAGCTATCAAGCTCAACATCCTCCATTTTCTTACAAGTTTCAAAATCTAAGTCTCACTCACTACTTAGTACTTAAAGTGACCACTACAATACTACACATGCTATACGCGTATATATTTATATACACACATGTGCGCATAGCCACGTAGACAATCATGACGGTGATGACGATGTCAATGCTCTTTCGTAACTCTCACAATTGAAACCCTCAACTTTTCAACAACTATACATGTGCATGAATGACGAAATTAAATACACAATATCGTACTACATATGAATTTGTTGAAGTGAGACAAGTAGATGACAGATGTGCATTGATAAATTAGCACGGCGGCACCGTTACTATATCAAGCATAAGCCACGATATGCACTATCGGTGAAGAGTGACGTGAATCGCTAGAACATGACTTGGATTTATACTTTCTAAAAATAGAAAAGCCTCAAACAAGACACTTTTTTCTATTTGAAATTAGACAAATTAAACACTTTTCTATTCCTTACGTGTTAGTCACCTCGGATCGAGTTTTTCAAAGTCTTTGAAAAAAATATAGTACGACAGCTTCCAGATATTAAGATGCTAAAAATGAGCAGAATTGCTACCGTATGACAGAGGATGCATTCAATAACAATGTAGATGAACCTTATAAACTATACACATTCAATATGAACCTTTTACAGATAGGAAGTAGCAAGATTTAATGTCAAATTAGCGAGCTAGTTCCAAATTTAATTTTGTTATTATGTTTAATTTGCACCATTAGCTTCATTACTGTATTTTATTAGTCCATGTACAACCTTTTTGAAGTAAAAACTGGCTTATAAGTTAGTAGTGTACTATATATAGACCAAATAATGTACATTGTGGTATTGTATTTAAATTTTATCTACGTTTAAATTCAAGTTAATTGTCAGTTTTTATACTCCGTATCAGATATTCAGACGTACTTGTAATACCCCAAGAATACATTAACCTCTAGCACATCTCCTGTTCTAGCAATCTTTTATATAATAAAAGAATTACATCATTTTGAAATGATTTTGTCAATTCATTCTTATTGAAAAAACAATTGGGCCAATAGGAGAGCTTGATTTCGCCACATAAGCAAAATTGTGTGATGTGATTGGTTAATAAAAGTCAAAATTAAATTGATTTTGGTCAAACTTTAATAAATTTGGTAGAGAAATTTGGTTGATAAAAAAAACACATAAAAATATACGTGCCAAATTTTTGAAAACAAAAACTTAAAAAATATGAGGTAATTAATAAAACTTTAGTGGTTGATTTTTTAAATATTATATAAAGTTAAGTGTAATATTATAAGCTTCCGTGTTTTTTGATAACTTTGGATTATAAACGAATACCCCCTTATACTTTATAACCTTTATAATGTATATCTTAAAAAATACAATGTATATGTTGTTTTAAAATAACAACATATAAATTTGCATAAGATTATAAGCATCAATTTTTTTTACTATATACGTTTAATAAAGACTCATTTATTTCATTTTTAAAAGTTTAACCTATGTGGACGCGAGTTTACATTTTAAATACGGCTAAGTTACTGAAAACATGAATATAATTATCAAATTGTAAGCACGGGTTACTTTAATATAAAAATAAATATACGCGATTGTAATTATAACAATGACTCATGTATTTCTTATTTATTTATATAAGGATATCTAGAAAAACATTTTTAAAAAACTTTGAGGAGTATACTTTAACTTTATCAACACTCATTATGTGCTATTAAAATTGCATCATGTGTACAACATAATATCATTAGTGAAGTTTAAATAACAACATCAACATCTTTGCAGCTAAATAAAATTAAATCTTGAGTTACCTAACAGAAATTTTACAAATATTTTACCAAATTCTAATGGATATTAATGTATAATGAAAAACTCGTGCATAAGTATTAGTTGTACTTATATCATAATTTTCACGGGCAAATTATATATGTGTATATACTGAACTAAAATGTTAAAATAAATTTGATTTATTTGTAAACTTCGTGCGTGTACGAAACTTATAACTATATAATTATATGCAATTACCTTTAAAAACACAATATTCAGTATTAATACAGAATAATTTTTTTTGTTAAAACCCCGTACGTGCACGGGTATTATAACTAGTTACCCTTTATAAGACTACAATTCATATTTCATATAAAAATATACAATGAAAAATTCTTTTGTAGTGGCTTTCATAACAAAATACAGTACGAATTATTCTAAATGCACATGTTCTTATAAAACTTTTTTTTTTTTTTTTCAAAAATGATTGGGAGAACTACGATTAATTATATGCCTACTTTATTCATTGTTGGACACATAGATTCCAATATTTATTTTTTCTCACATATCATTCATTGATTTTGCCACATGTATTAAGATCATTGTTTGACACAAAATTAGTCACATACCAATTAGGTATGCCAATCACTATTCTTTTTTTTAATAATCATGGTTTACGACTTTTTGACCGACTAATCCACGGGGTTTGAACCGTCGTCACACAGACTCAAACCAGATAAAGCCTCTTTTTTCAAGAAGTTGGCGTGGTCAATCGAAGGTTATATGCACCTACCACGAATTAAACTTGAAACCTCACATATTTTGAAGATATAGTCACAAGCCTTCTACTACTAACTAGGTACGACACCGAGTGGTTGTGTTTATTGTCTTTTGCTAAATTAGATCATTAATAGGTGAAAACTAGACTCAATTTTTTTAATTGAAATTATATTTTTCATCATTCTTTATCTTTTATATTACTCAAAGAAAACATGCGCATCGAGTCATCTTTTATTCTAGTTTCACCACTAAGTATAATTGTAGCATAAAGGGATATAATTTACCATTTATTCTTTATAGAAAGTGAATTATCATATCAAATATATTGGAGCATATAATTCTTCAAGAAATAAAGCAGGTTATAGTTAACCGAAAATACGTAATCAGGTAATTTGTCGTACTTGTGTAATTATGTTAGTTAAGATACGTAATAAGTTAATAACAGTCATCATAAATATACATGATTTATGAAACCGAATAATTATTGTACTATTTTACCCTTATTAAACAGTTATTCCAGTCGTCAGAAAAATACCTTGTCGGGTAATACATCGTATTTTTTTGATTTTGACTAATTAAATTCAATACGTCACTAACTGTCAGTATACTTACGTAACCAAGTATTAAAAACACGTAATTTTTTCACGTGTCTAGTTATACCGTGCATGAAACACACGAGGAATTATTGTGCTAAGAATGTACGTTGTAAGTTGCGGGGAAGTCGATACGTCACCGATGTTGCAACCTGCATGCACGAGAACACTAACACATCATCCCTCATAAACCTAAATGCTTGCTGATTGAGTGAAATCTCCATGCTAAAGAAATACTAGTTATGATTGCTTTTGTGTGTGTTAACGTATGTGTTGAAAACTATAAGGGGGTTGAATAGTTTTACCGATTATTTAAAACTTTTAGATTGACTTATGTCAATCTATTTTGGATGTGCATTGGATATTGATAGTTAAATGTAAATAAACTATATTGTGAGATAGAGAAAGAAAGACACAACCATAACACAAGTATTTATAGTTGTTCGGCTACAAGGTCACATTCATTGCCCTACTCCACTTCCCGAGTACCCAACTCGAGAGTTTGTAATCACTACACAACACATGCTCCTTTTCTTGGCGAAGAATCCTTCACAACGTTGCTTACACTTTTTCTAATACAAAGCTAAATACCGGGTTCTTCACACAAGGTAAAACCAAACCTTCGTCGCCTATACTTTATCCGGCACAAGGCTAGATACCTGGTTCTTCACAAAAGGTAGAACCAAACCTTACACGACGTCGCTAACACTTTATCTTGGTACAAGGTTAGAAACCAAGTTCCTTTACAATGGAGGAACTAATCCAAGCACCACTAGCTAACACAACACACCTATGACACACTTGAGAGGAACTAACAACAAGAGATACTTCTGTGATCTTGTGATGAGGATGAAGTCTAGCAACCCATGTCTTTGAGCTTGCAAGTCTTATAAGCTAAACGTCGTGATCTCGCCTTTAAGAAGAACTAGAGAATCTCAAAAGGAAAAACTACAAAGAGGATCCTTGGATATGAGGTTAGAGAAGTTAGAATATAGAGAGAAGATATATCTAAAGTTGTTAAGAGAAATGAGGAAGTGGCCAACTATTTATAAGCAAGTTGTCTTCTGATCAGCCGTATCTGCCGGATCCCTTCCCAAAGGGATTCGACCAGTGTAATTCAAGGGATCCGGCTAACTGGTAATACCATTCCGGATTTTGGGTTACAATTTCGGGTTTTGGGTTATGGGTTAAGGTCCATGGGTCATGTGATGTCATGCATGATGTCAAAGACATCTTGGGTCATGGGTTATGGACTTTGGGTCATGGATCATGGACTTTGGGTCATGGGTCATGGATATTACCCATTTTTTTATGTCATAAAATGGTTTTTAGGTTTTAGGGTCAAGCTCCATGGGTCATGGGTTTTGGGTTATGGACAGTTCAAGCTTTTATATTACAAGTTACATTTAACTTGTATGTATTTTTATGAAATGTAAGTAACCAGAGTATCTTATAAGTGTTTTATAAAAATAGTTTTGGTACACTATTTAACTAAACATGTTTAAGGGTTTATTTGTTTAGTGAAATAAGTTAGTAAACTATTGGCTCAAAACATTACGTATTTTATTTATTTTGTCAAATGATTTTACGTTTGTTATCGACAAGATATAAGAACATCGTAAAATATAAATAAACATGTTTATTGTCTATTTGTATTAACAGTATGTTCATGCAACTCCGCCGCTCCATGCATCTTCACGCAAGTCCCTTCCTGAAACACCCCGACACCTTTAGACCAAATTTCTTTTCTTTTTTTAAAAAAATAATTAAAAAAAGTAGGCGTATACGCCGTATAGGCTGCGTGCCTAATACGTCGTATATTCTACTGAGTAAAACAAGAAAGAAGACCATAAATTGTCTACGCCCAAAAAGGATGCTTATCCTTTACGTCGTATATCTTGCTGAGACAAAACAACTAAAAGTCATGCATGTCTACGCTGTAGAGGTACTCAACCCTCTACGTTGTAGACATATACATATAATAAAATCATGCACATTTTTAACCAATTTTATGCACTTTTCATGCACTTAGACAAGTTTTGACTAACAAATTTGAGACCATCACACCCAAACTCTCAAATTAAGAAGCACTTGAACTTATTATCATTTTACAAACATCATTGCTTGACCAATATGACACTACTACAAGGACTCGAAAACAAGAGACACACGAGAATGTTTGAACTTGATCACGCACATGGTTATGAGACGATTACTCCTCCTATACTCAAAATGGGCAAATATATCTTTTAACTTCCTTAGTTCACACTAAGCTTGCTCATTACTCTTGCTTGCACCACACTTCCTACAAAAACATAAACACTAACATGCAAGTGAAAACGCTTAGTAAGTAATTGGTATAACAAGCCAGTACGCATAACTCAAAGATCATACCGTACTCCATAACTGGTCTACCAACTAGTTAAGCTAAGCGATATAGGGGCACATACCACACACCAACGAAGTTGGCCTAATACCGTTCAACCTCGCAAGATTGAACTCTTTTCTCATAGTTAGCCCATCGTCTAACTAAGCTAAGCCTAGAATTAGATCCAAAACTAGCTACTGCACTCTATATCCTATTTACATTTCATTATCATATAACAATGTGACAAACAATGATCCATTACCATATAAAAATATGATAAAGCTAGTAACCCATGTTATAACCAAATACTTGCCTCAAACCCGCAATTAGTCAATTTGCAAAACGTCAATCTCGAACATTGATAAGAATTTAAAACATACGTTTTAAAAAGGTCATTTAACCCTAAAATCGACACATTTTATATCTATTACTATTTAAAATCGTTCCTTTTCATATTTTAGGTATTTTGGAAGCAAAATGCTGGAATCAAGCACTTTTGGACGAAAAGGAGCGAAAACATGAAGAAAATGGCAAAGTCAAGATCCAAGGCTGTTTTATGCACCTGACGACATCCCAACCCAAAGGGCGACACCTTCCATAAGGATGTTTTCTAATTAAATTTCAAGTGATGGATCAGGTGTGAAATTGGTTCTACAACAAGACGGCGTCATGCCTATTTTCTGGAAGGCGTCTCTCTTTATTTTACACCAGACGTCCAAGGACCATTTCAAGATGACGTCCCTTATGAAGACAGACGGCGTCACACATCTCAACTGACGTCGTCCCAACGATGACTTGGCCCAAACGAAAACCTAATGACGGCAACTAGATGGTGTCACCAGCAAAAAGCGACGCCGTCGCATTTGTAAATCTATATATAGAATTCGATTTTTCTGCATTTAGGGTGGTATAATTTTGGAGAGCAAACCCTAGTTCGTGTGTAGTCCGACTTGGACATTATTTTAGGGTTCCAAACCCTTCTTTACATCAAAAGATAAGTTTGTTAATCCATCATATCACCATGTTTATTCTATGTTCAATTGTTTGTGTGTGTGCATGTTTATCCATTATGAGTAGTTAAATTACTATTTTGTTTGCTTAGATCAATGAAACCTAGTAGTTGATCATTTTTAGGTTTTCTCTTGTTTTAATTGGTAGACGCTAGAGTAAGGAAAATTGACTTCTTCTTTAATTTTTGCGAGCTTGAACGTCCTAAATAGCATAAAGCTTGAGAGTGCGCTTGAGCCATTGTTGTGTCTATTGCGTAAGTTGTAGCTCTAGGATAATAGAGTATTCGGGGGAGATACTACGGTACTTGTCGATCCCGGATAGTCTAGAGGAGAGTTACAATTCATAGAACTAGGGAATTAGGCACCCCCTATGACCACACGGAATACAACGCACCAAATAAGATGAGGATGTGACAATTCAACCAACCAATAAAAGATAACTAGGGAGTAAGAACATCTAAGTAAACACACTTTTAATCATCATAAGAACACACTAATCAATATATATCTTATCTTTTCTTTTTCATTAGTATAATTAGTTATTAGTTTTAAAGAATTAGTAGTAAAAATTGGTAGAAGTACCACTCCCCTCTCCTATACCCTGAGATTTTACTTGTTTTCTAAAAAATATAAAAATCTAAAAAAGAATCACTCTAAACCTCACCTTTTCGTCATACATGTTTTTATATAAGAAATACCCGCATTTTAGCTTAAAAAAATAGCAAAGTTATGGTTTTTATTGCAAATATTACGTTTATTTGTTATTTTATTTTTAAGGTATGTCCGAAAAATATTGGAGCAAAAGAGCGGAATTTTAGAAGCTAAACGAAAATTATTGAAGCCGTAACGAAGCTCAAAGAAAAAGCCCAAGTTTCATTAGAGATCGAAGCCCAAGAGCACAGTTAAAACCCATATTATTACACTAGAGAAAATGGAGATGAAGCAACTTCTCATGGCCACGTCACGTGCAGCCATTCCAAATATATTCAATCTCAAATGCTTGGCTGCTGATGGACCCCAAAAAGAAAAGCAACGGTTAGAAAAACCGCATCTCTCCAACGATAGACACCGCAACGGTCAGAAACGGATCCTAGCTTCCAACGGTCATGTTGCATTTAAAGAGAGCAGTAACAGATTAATGGGGGATGATCTTTCATTTTTATCCTACGCAATTTTTTATTTTTACTTTCAAATTGAATGTCATTTAATGTTAATTAAAGATGTAGTTTTTTCCAATTTACTTTTTGTACTAAAACTCATTTAAGTGTTATAAGTGTGGTTCATGTTTAAGTTCTTATAAAAATTAATGTTTTAGCTTAATTATCTTTATCATTTGCTTCTTAATTGCTTAATCTTTAGCTTATTTTTAATAAAGTTAGTGTTTTTAGTGTTTTTATTATCTAAATCCTTATAGAGTTTAAATCATTTTATTAAAATTAGGTCATTTGATTTTTTTTAAACTTCGTATCTTTTAGTTCTAAACTCATTTTTTACTAAGTCTTTCATTTAAAGTTTTAAACTTTATGCTTTTTTAGTTTAAAAATAGTTTTAAAAATCAAGTTTTATCATTTTAAGCTTTTCATTTATGAAAGTTGCAATCTTTATCTTAAATCTCACCTCAAATTCACATAAAGTTTCAAGCTTTGGATGATTAGTAGAAGATTAAGGGTTATTAAGGATAATTATTGGGTACTAAGAAGTACTTCGGGTTAAGTATGGAGCTTGATGTGGTTTTAGTTTAGTGTTCTTATCGTCGTTGTTATGCTTAAACCATATCGGTGCTCTCTTATCCTTATTTTTACCTTCTTTTATTATGTTAATTGCTATGTTTCGTTAATTAGTTTGCCATGCTTAGTTTTATTTTTATGTCTTTTAGCTTTAGTAGGATGTTAGAATAGAATTTTCCGTGTAGCTTATCTCGTAGTTTATCTTTAGCTTTCCTTAGTTTTTATTGCCTTAGATTCCCTTTAATTTTCCTTTTAGTCTAATTATTAAAAACCCAAAAATAGCGATATCTAAGCATCCAACAAGAACTAAAACGCGTGTCTCAAATCCACCATTCCTTTATAACGACAACCCGGGAGATTAATACTTACCGCAATACTTAGGTATTTAGGTTCGTATCCGTATCTTTCCCTCATCCTTACAAATAACTTTTGGTGGTTCAACGACAACATCACTCAACCTCACCTTTTCGTCATACATCTCTGCTAGCATCTCTATTCCCCTAGAGAACGATCAACCCCCTGGTCTTACCCATACTACACTGCAACGATTTGGTACACTTCCTAGTGGGTTGTAAAGCTTGCTCACGGAAAAGGAAGTCTTTTGATCCCGAACCCGCTATCAAGTTTTTGGCTCCGTTGCCGGGGAATAGAATAGCTAGTTAGTTTTCTATCTCGATTAGGTCTACTCGCTTGATTCCTATCAATTGAGCTTTTTTCTTTTTTCTAAGCTTTCTTTTAGTCTATCCCCTTTCTTTGTGTTTTTGTTCGTAACCTTGTCACTTTTCACCATGGGTGATAATCCACCCAACAACGATCCACCACATCATCCACTACCACCACCCAATCAACCACCACTCGACCCGCCAAGAGGCCGTACTCTTGGTGAATACTCTAGACCGAGCCATCAAGGCTATAGGAACACCATTGAGCTTCCACATCAAGCTCAAACTACGGCCCTGCGATCTGACACCATCCAGTTGGTGCAAAACGGATGTGCATTCCATGGACTTCGTTCCGAAGATCCTAATCAGCATCTCAAGGATTTCCTTAAAATCGTTGACTCCATTGACCTTGATGCTACCACTTGGGAGACCACGCGATTGCGTCTCTTCCAATTCTCTCTACGGGACCAAGCTAGTAATTGGCTTGAGCGACTTCCCACAGGATCCATCTCAAGTTGGGATGATCTCACCACTTGTTTCCTGGCCCAAATTTTCCAACCAGGGAGAACCGCCATGTTAAGAAATGACATCTTGATGTTCCAACAACATCAAGGCGAAACCCTTTATGAGGCGTGGATTCGATTCAAGGACTTACTCCACAAATTCCCTCACCACGGCATTGATCTTTGGCTCCAAGTCCAAATCTTCTATGATCATGTCAATTTCCTCACAAAATGATCCATTGACCGAGCAGCCGGCGGAAGACTTAGCAATCTCAATGGGGAAGAGTCATGGAATATCATTGAAGAGCTCGTTGGTCAGTCTTATGCAAATTAGAGTGATCCTCATGAGACCCCTAATAGCACGGTTAAGGCCATATCGGTACCTTGTAGTTCTTCTAACATCACCGAAGAACAACTTTGTGCTCTTAAAGAACAGATCGACTATTTAGTAGAAAGACAAAAGAAAGTTCATGGACCAACTCCTCGATCACCGGTCAACTTCGCTACCTCAACCGGTAACCCAACACCCTTCTCTGAATCACCTAGTCGCGAGAGAAACCCCGCTTCCCTTAAACACTTTCGTTCTTCCTCACCACTACCAATTTCACCGAGCTTCAAAAAACAAATGAGAGAATACATGGCGGCTCATTCGGAAAGATTTGCCAAATTTGAGGAAGAAGTTTATAAACAAAGGGAAGAAATGCAGGCGAAGATGACTGAGATGATGAACTTAGTGAAGAAGTACAGTAAGATGAAGGTTCCTGAGAAGGTGTTAGTAAGAAAAGATGACCGTGTTGCCCCTACTATGTTTGTTAATGCCATTTCCATTGTTCGTGATAAGAAGATCACAAAACAAACTAGTGGTAAGGATGGGGTAGTTGAGGAAAAGGATACTAGGATTGAAGAGAATAGCTCAAATTGTAAAGATGGGGGCAAAGCTAAGGAATTAGATAAACCTGAGACTGTAGGGTACTACCTTAAACATGAAGTCAATAAGAAAACCATTGTTAACCTAGTAAACAATTTTATGTACAATGATGCTCTTAGGAAGACCTTCTTAGGTGAAATAAATGAGGAAGAATATGATATTATGCCTATGGGCCCTTTGTACGAGGAAATTCTTAAGAAACCAGTAGCTAAGAGACAGGAAATTGGTGGGAACTTCATAATACCGTGTATCATTGATGACTTACAAGATATAAAATCCTTAACTGACTAGGGATCCGATGTAAGCATAATGTCGTTGTCAATATATAATAAGTTGACTAAGGAGAAACCAACCAAGACTAATTTTAGACTTTCCTTAGTAAATCATTCATATATCTACCCCTTAGGAATAGGAGGATGTGTATTAATTAAGGTTGCAAGTAGCATCTATCCGGTGGATTTTGCAATTGTAGATATTGAGGAAGATGAACACATGCCCCTCATTCTTGGAACAACTTTCTTAGCCACCGCCAAAGCAACAATCAAATGCAGTGAGGGTGTTATGGTACTTAAAAACGGTAAAAGAAAAGTTAGGATAGCTATAGCCCCAAGACATCCTTTGAAGTTTAAGGAAAAGAGAAGGGATGATGATGATGATTCGCAAGTTCGCAATAGCGCTGTTAGGAGAAAAATCATTGAACGGGAGGAAAAGATTAGGGATTACAAGGATAAGGATATTGAATTAAGAGAATGGAAATGAGATAAACACATAATCGGGCATAACCACGCCACGGAAATATCTTATGGGAACCATCATGAGGAAAATGATACTAAAAGACGTGACCAATGAGTCAAGAGCCCTAAAGAGCTAAAGAGTTTGCGGAAGGAGATAAGGTGCTATTGTTTAATTAAAGATTAAAAGCACCCAAAAGGAATGTGTAAGCCAAAATGGTGTGGCCCTTATACGGTGAAAGGGGCAAAAAGAGGTGAAACCATTGTGTTATTCGACGAAGATGGACAGGAGTTCACGGTAAACATACGACATGTGAAACACTACCAAATCAATGATAATGACCTAGTGAATAAAGTAGATGAAGGTAATGAAGTCACGTAGGGCACGACTTCGAGTATAGCTACAAGATTCATAAATAAAGAAAAGTGCTTCTTGGGAGGCAACCATGTTTAATTGTTTGCTTGTTTTGTTTTTTAATTTTGTTTCTGTGTTTATATATCTTTTTCATTGTTGTTTATTCTCATGTTTGTTTTCTGAAAAAATGCTTTATTTTGTTTTTAATCTCGTCTTAATTGCATATAAAGGTAGTTTACAAAAAGATAAGTGTAGGGAAGATCACATATGTTTTTAAAAACTTGCATGAACATGAGATTATCAATAATTGGAATTGTATATATTTGTGTGTTTGTTAGAGTCAAATGCTTGTATCGAGTCATAATGGATGTTTTGCAGGAATTTTTTCAGGTTTTTAATGAAGTAATTTTTCCATAATTTTTCTGGAAAACGCACCAGACCTTTTCTGTCAAAACAACCTAACGGCGTCGAGACTAAATCCCGACGGCGTCAGGCAATGTAGAAACATATTCACAATTTCGTTTTCTGTCTAAATTTGTAATTTTTGGAAACTTCCAATTCTTAATTTTCCAGAAAAACTGCAAACATCCACTCTACAAGCATTATATCTTATTCGCTTTCTAGTATAGTTTTGTTTCATATATAGTTTTACCGCCGATTTTACACGAGGTTTCGTTTCGTTTTCTTATAAGTGTGCAGGTTATATTAGACAAGAAGAAGAAGTACATGATGGAAGCAACACTTATTATTTATTCATTCTTCTTGGAATAAGATTTAATCGCAACTTCATACATATCTTACCGAACTATTCATGGGAGTACTAGTTTCTTTATCTTTTATTTACCTTCCTTTATCATAACTTTGATACTTTCGAGGAATATTGGGGATAATGTTCAGTTTAAGTGTAGGGAGGAAGAATAAAACGGGAACTTAGAAACTATTCACTCACTTGATTTTTGTCTTGTCCTTGGTAAATTGTGTAATAAACTATGAGAAATATTTGTTAGGGTAATTTTAGCACCAAATCTAAAATTTTTTATGGCATTTACGATTTAAACTTTAGTCTTAATAAAGCGTCTCATGGATATGAATTATATGACTAGCACAAAAACCGTATACCACTCAAATTCCACCCCAAAAATGTGAGGTTCACCCCTAGATCTTTAGGAATAAAAGCATTCATCTTTAATGCTTAGTGAGTGTACCGGTAGTATAATAGATTCTAGAACTTGTTTTGTGATGCATTCCGAGATCGCTAGTGAGACTACATTTGTGTAGTTAAGATTAACTAAATGATAAGAGGCATTAGGATAACCCTTTGTTTTAAACCTGTAATTTAATTACGTCATCCACATCGGTTTAGTAATTTTCCCCATACCCTTGCGATGTACTCATCTTTAGTACACGATACCCCTAGTTAACCCCTCAGAGCCTATCTTTTCGCTGTTCTCGTGATGTTCCGGTTTCCGTTAAAAAAACTGACGAAAACGTAAAAAACGGAAGAAAACGTACAAAAACATAAAAAACAGACGAAAACGTAAAAAAACGGACGAAAACAGACAAAAACATTAAAAAGGACTAACGGTGCAAATACTGTTAACCCAGAGGACTAACGGTGTAAATATTTTATATCTCGTTAGGAGATAACGGAGAAATAATTTGCACCGTTAGTCCTTATTTTAACTAAGGATGTATATAGGTTAACTTTTACTAACAGAGTGATGTATGTGTTGAAACTTTTGCGAGAGGGATATATGGTGCAAAACAGGGTAAACCAAAGGGATGCATTTTGGAGTTTACCCTTAGTATAATTAGTTATTAGTTTTAAAGAATTAGTAGTTAAAAGTGGTAGAAGTTCCACCCCCCACTCCTATACCCCAAGATTTTACTTGTTTTCTTAAAAATATAGAAAGCTAAAAAAGAATCACCCTCAACCTAACCTTCTCGTCATACATCTCTACTAGCATCTCTATTCCCCAAGAGAACGATCAACCCCCTGGGCTTACCCATACTACACTGCAACGATTTGGTACACTGCCTAGTGGGTTGTAAAGTTTGCTCACGGAAAAGGAAGTCTTTCGACCCCGAACCTGCTATCATACACTTGTTTCCTATACAATCACCACGTCACATTTAGCATACAAATTTAAACATAAATCTTTTTGGGTTTGCTCATGAGTTCTTCTTATCCCAAAATATTCCATAAACCACATATCATCATCATTTGTGATTACTTTTCAAAACCCTCAATTTTCTAATTAGGGCAAGTACATAATTCATTACAATTAAGCATAAGGGCATCATCCTTCATCTCATTAACACGCTAATTTCATATCAAAACAGTATCCCCAATTTATAATTCACGAACCCTAACTTTAAAGACACAAGATTGCATACTTACTTGATTGGGATCTTATCTATTGTCACTTATCTTGATCACAACACAATCTCCTAGCCAAAATTCACTCACAATTGAGCTCTCCTATTTCCCTCTCTTGATAACATCGACACTCACACACACTACACCTTTCTAGAGCACTTTAGAAAGTCAGGTGAGGTCAACCATTATCTAGTTATAAGAAAATCTGGTAAAAGTTTGGGTTCTTGGCTATTTTAGTCCTTCAAGTTCTAATTATAAGACATTAGCCACATTTAACTTTCAAACACATATACTTAACCCACTTAACTTATTTTCAAGACTAACCAAAACCACATAAAAGCTTCTAGGGGTGTGTTTGGTTTGCAATTCGGAATCATAATAAGTATGGTTTTGATAAGAGGGTGAAATAGAATTAAGTATATCAATTTTATTTTTTGTGTTTGGTATAAAGTTTAAGATATGGGTATCACATTGGTGTGGACCCTAATTACTACAAAATCTATTTTAGAAAAACTTATGAAAATAAGAAATTTAGTACATAAAATATGGTCCCATATAGAAATACCAGTCAAACCACCCTATCCACTCATGAATGAGGCTATCGGTTTCAAACTCATTTTTTGATTCGATATCCACTAACAAAACAATAACAAAGGATATCAAACTCATTCCTTTATTCCAAAACTCTTATACCAAAGGCATCCTAAGTACTTATAAAAATCAAAGATAGCTATATAAATAATATTATGTAATATAAAAGTACCTCATTTGATTTTGAGGTGTAACACTTCTAACCTCTCAGCAAGCTTCTTCCGCCACCATACCCAACTAATTATAAAAAGTTGCTGGAAGATTGTATTAATACTCAACCATATTTTACTTTTCTCAATAAGCAATATTTAACACAATTTTAAGAATGAATCAAATCATGATTTCATCCTTAAAAACCCTCGTTCAAAAATAGTAACTTTCTCTCAAATAAGTAGAAGGTTATATGCACATATCAGGAATTAAACTTGAAATGTCACATATTTTAGAGAGATAGTCACAAGCCTTTTACCACTAACTAGGTACGATGCCTATGAGTGGTTGTGTTTATTGTCTTTTGCTAAGTTAAATCATTAATAGGTGAAAATTAGACTTAATTTTTATAAATTTTTAAAAGGCAATTAACTATCTCATAATATTTCAACAAATCAGTCTCACAGTATCTTAAGCAGGAGTTGAACCTGTAACCATTTGATGGAGAACATTCTCACAAATGAGGTTACTATTGAGACACAAACCTTCGATCATTCTTTATCTTTTATATTACTCGAAGAAGACATGTGGATCCAGTCATTTTTTATTCTAGTTTCACCACTAAGTAAAATTGTAGCATAAAGGGATATGATTTACCATTTATTCTTTATAGAAAGTGAATTATCAAATATATTGGAGCATATTATTCTTTAAGAAATAAAAGGTTATAGTTAACCGAAAATACGTCATCAAGTAATTTTTCTTACTTGTGTAATTATGTTAGTTAAGATATATAATAACAAACAAGTCATATTAACGGTCATCATAATATACAGGATTTATGAAACCGAATATTTATTGTATTATTGTACACCTATTAAACAGTTATTGCAGTCGTTAGAAAAATACCTTGTCGAGTAATACAACGTATTTATATGATTTTGATCAATAATTGTCAATACGGCACTAATTGTCAGTATACTTATGTAACCAAGTATTGAAAAACACCTAATTTTCTCACATATCTAGTTATACCATGCATGAAACACATGAAGAAATATTGTGCTAAGAATGTACGATGTAAGTTGCGGGGAAGGCGACACGTCACCAATGTTGCACCCTGCATGCACGAGAACATCACCACATCACCCTTCGCCTGAATGCTTGCTAATTGAGTGTAACCTCCACGCTAAAGAAATACAAGTTATGTGTGTTTTTGTCAATGTTTTGAAACCCGGGTCGACCCGGCCGGTTCAACCGGTCGGACCGGTACCCGGGCACTAAAACGGGTCAAAAAACCCGGTTTTCTAAAACCGGGTCAACCGGTTAGACCCGCCGGGTTTTGAGTGACCCGGGTCAACCCGGGTCATGAAACCCGGCCGGGTTTGGTTTTTTTCAAATTTTTTTTATGAAAACCGGGTTGACCCGGTTAGACCCGACGGTCGAACCGGTTGACCCGGTCGGAAAAAATAAAATAATAAAAAATGAAAAACCGGTTGACCCGGCGGTCGAACCGGTTGACCCGGCGGTCGAACCGGTTGAACCGGTCGAACCGGTGCCCAATGACTCGACCGGGTCGATTAAAAAACCGGTTTTTAAAACCTTGGTTTTTGTATGTTTGTTAACGTATGTTCATGTATCTCCGCCACTCAATCCATCTTCACGCAAGTCCCTTCCGAACTCTATGCAAGCTTCTTCCGCCACCATACCTAACTTATTATAAAAAGCTACCGAAAGATTGTATTAATACTCGGCCATATTTAACTTTTCTCAATAAGCAATATCAAACACATTTTAAAGAATGAATGATTTCATCCTTAAAAAACCCTCATTCAAAAAAGGTAACTTTGTCACAAATAAGTAAACAACAAAAATCTTCATTTTTTAAAAAAAAGTAAACAAAAAGGCTAATAATTTGCACACTCTAATATTTTATTTGCGCACTCTAATTTGTGCATTAAGCAATTGTATATTTATTATATATTGTTTTATGAGTTTGTACATTTGAGTGTGCAAATAACAATTGATAGTGTGTCACTCAATTTATTATATACTGTTTTATAAGGAAAGCACATGAAAAAAGTCAATTTCCACATATAAATTGACAAATACACTCCTAACAAACCTCTTCATTCGGGGTCCACGGGTGTCACATCACCATAACAAACCTCCACAACTATCCCCCCATCACTCACAATAAACCTCAACCTCTTCATTTGGGGCCCACCAAACACACCCTTAGGGTGTGTTTGGTAGAGAGAAATGGTATAAGAGAAATGGAAATGAACCGAATTCTATTGTTTGGTTGCTTAGAGAAATTAAAATGTGGAAAATTGAGGAGAATTTGTAAGGAGTTGGTAGTGTAAATTTTAGAGTTTCATTTCCATCCCTTTTGGTTGGGAAATTGGAGAAATGAGAATTGTTAGTATTTGTAATATTTTTTCATTGATTTTTTTTTTCAACTTATATTTGTACTTTAGATCTAAACATAAGTTGTTGTTTTGTTTTTTTTTTTTTTTTTTTTTTTTTTTTTTTAATAAATACATTTTTAAAAAATAATTTTTTTAAGAAAATAATTTTTTTTAAATAAATACATTTTCAAAAAATATTTTTTTTTTAAAAAAACAAGTTTTTTTTTTTTAAATAAATACATTTTAAAAAAATAATTTTTTTTAAATAATTTTTTATTTTTTCTAAATAAAATTTTTTAAAAAATAAAATAAAAAAAAGATATATCTTTTTTAAAATAATTTTTTTTAATATTTTTTTAAATATTTTTTAAGAATTTTTATTTAGAAAAAATTAAAAATAATTTTTTAAAAAAAAAATCAACAAACAAATACATGTGAGCCTTATATGACAAAATGTTATTTAAATATTTTTTTTTTCATTTCTCGGGTCAAGTCTCTTTTGTTACCAAACATTATAATTGAACAAAATTCTCTACTTTCTCTGAAATTCTATTCTCTGCTTCATTTCATTTCTTTGAAATTTTCTCTACCAAACGTGCCTACTTTTCAAAATAAATTTTATATCCGTTTGGTTTGTGCTTTTGTCAGAGCATTGAGCTCGTTGTGCAGACGAAGAGCGCCTTAACGGCGAGCCCAACCGGTGTGGCGGCGAAGCACGGCGAGAGAGCCACGATGACGACGAGGAGGACGGCGAAGACCACACCTAACGTTCTGATAAGTATAATTACATTGGATAACTGAAGACCACATCATGATTGCTCTATACATATACCTTTTTCGTTATTTCTTTTACCCTAACACAACCGCTATAACCTTTCCCATTTTCCCCAAATTACAAGTCATAACTTTGACAATCACTTAAATTACCCAACATTTTTCAAATTAATTACACATTATATGAAATGATCAACTAGAGATACGGTGGCAATTACCAAGATTATGAGATCGTCATGTAGTTTGGGTGGTGTCGTGTTGATGGTTTTAGCATAGTTGATTTTACACACATGCTATATGCGTATGTATGTATATACACACACATGTTCGCATAGCCACATAGACAATCATGACGGTGATGACGATTGTTGATACAAAGTTGGGCGTTCCTTGTTTAGACTCTGATTCCGTATCAATTGGATCTTAATGCTTGAGACCTGCGCACTAAGAGAACAGAAAACACCGTTAGGCTTACCGTGAGATTGTCTCCCACGATTATCCTCCGGCGTGAGAGTAAGTAATCGGTTTTAGGGTTTAGTTGAGAGTTAGGGTTATCAGATCGTACCTTTAATGAGGACCGAGATGCCCTTTATATATACACGAAATCCTTGTTGGTTTCGTGTTCCCCAACCTTCGGCGTATCCCGCCTAAGTCGGGCAATTAATACATATCTCATAAATAAGAGATATCCGATATCCAAACCATAAATAAATATGGGTTTGGGCCTTCGTGAGCCCAAACTGTTACCGGTTTAGCCCAATCGTACTGGGCTCGCTAGTAGCGTGCATTGGTCGGGTTCGTGACCCGAATGCGGACTATACGTCATCATGTCCCCCCAGTCTAGTATGCGCAGGGACTACCTGAGGATGCTAGACTAATAGCTGTATACCATAAATTCGTTGAAGCGTAGCGGAGAAGCTAAAAGGGTTTCCCGCCTTGAAGAATATACGTTGAATCTAGTAAAAATAACTCAAATACCTACCTCGTAGAACGTGGGAAAGTAACTGAAAATGTGTCGTGTCAACCGATCCTATCCACACATTTAGAGGTAGTGGAGTCCACGTGTCAATCATCGCGTGGATGTAAAAACTTATATAAACTTCCGCCTCCCATTACTGTGATTATCACAGTAAAAACACTTCCACCATTGTTAAAAAAGCTCCAAACTGTCAACCAAGAAACCCTTAATATTCCAAAGGTAACCGCGCGTGCGCCATTAAAAACTGTACCATGGTCCGTGGTTTGACTGATTTTCCCTCCGACATGAACGAGGATGAACTTCGCGAGTTCACCTCGGATTATTATATTCCACTCGCACTGCATCCGGAAGTCCCGGATGCGCAGGCGTCCATAGCGGATTTCCCCGAAGGGAAAGTAGGGGTGTACACACGTTTTTTCGAGTTCGCGAATCAACGTGTGCCCATATCCCTATTCTTGTGTGACGTGTTAAATTACTACCGTCTGCACATATCCCAGCTGCACTGCACAGGTGCAGCCAAAATAACAAACTTCGAGGTTAATTGCCGTCTATTGGCGATTAACCCGACTATCTACCTATTCCGCGCGTTTTACCACACAACGTGGTCAAACGGGTGGGTATCGTTCGCTAAGCGCGCAGGGCGGCTGCAGTGTTATACGGAGAAGTTAGATGCGCTTAGGAACTGGAGGGAGAATTTTTTCTGGGTTGATGAAGCGTTGTTCCCATGGCGCTTCGCCTTCTACACCCAGAGTTCGCTGCCAAAGGATGAGCGCCCCCTCCCTGGATCATATAGCATGGAGGATGCGGAAACGATAAACACCAATCGTCTTCCCATCAATTCCTACCCCAATGAATTTTTGGTGCATATGGGCATCAGTCGTAACTACTTTGGTAGGCCTGATGAGATGCCAATCTTTTAAGACGCGGATGGCCAGGGTGGGTGCTCGTTCTTTCGCATTCCTTTACTTTATTAATGTAAGCATTTCTTTTCGTCTTTGTACTTTTTGTAACCTGTTTGTTGTTTGTCTTCTATTGCGCAGAGATGGATCTATTCAGAGTTGTGCAGTTGGCGAAGCCGCGCCAGGTAACTGTAGGGGCGCGCCCGTTGAGAGGGGGGAAAGCGCCCATTCTGGAAGCTACCGCATGGCGTACCCTAGAGATGGAGTTGGGAGAGACAGGAGGTAGTTCTTCCGTCGCGCTGAAGGCGACCCCTCTACAAAGCGTGCCTAGCCCTAGGGTTCCTTCCCCGTTAGTGGAGCCATCGCACGTAAATGTGGTTGAAAGCATTGAAGAAGAGGAGGAGGAGGCAAGCCAAGAATTGAAGCGCAAGAGAGCGCTTGGTGGCGATGGCGCAAGCTCCTCCAGGAAGAAGCGCCCTGTCATTGTTGACGTGGAGTCGTCATCAAGTGATGTTGCATCCCCTCGCTCCAAGGAAACTGCTCCACCCATGTAAGTACTATTTCCAAAGCCTTTATCGTATTCCCTGTTTATTAAACAATCTCTAATTTCCTTTTTTGCGTGCAGTATTGAACACTCTGTGGAATCGCCCCCCAAAGCTAGTCCCATACACGTTGGATCTTCGGAACCAAAGAGCCAAAGCGCTGAGCCATTGGCATCTGGGGGCGCACCCACAAATCAGCTTATTGAGGATCTGATGTCGGCTGCTGCCCACCAAGCTACGTTGGCTGCGCAGCTAAAGGCAAGGTATTCTGCCGAAGGTAGCTCTCTTGCGCAAAAGGAACAGCAGATTGCGTTGCTGGAGGCACGTTTGGCCAGTGCCCAGGTTGAAGCAGAGGCAATGAGTTCGTATGCCCAAAGACTTCAGGAAGAAAAAATGGCACTGCTGAGCCAATTAAATCAGGAACATATTGCATCAGCGGATTACAAGGCTTCATGTCGCTGGGCGCTGAAGTATCTGGAAAAGGGGAAGGACGAGTTGTTCTCTCAGTTAGGGAATTTTGGTGCAACTGTGGGTAGCTCGCTGGAAGAGCAGGAGATGAAGTTGCGCCAGCTCAGCATTGAGTACGATGAGGAATTGTGTCCCCAGCTTGTGTCAACGATTGCTGAGCGCAGGTGGCTTATCAGCCACGGTCTGCGTCTTGCTGCCCTCAGTAGCCTAGAATCTCGAGAGGTAGTAGACAAGTTCGGGCAAGTGGTGCAGTGCGCTCTTGCGCGTGGCAAGTCTGAGGCTGTGGAGGAGCTTCACGAGGCTAACCTTTTGAAAGTGGTTGTTGATCAGGTGCCTGGGTACAATAAGCATGCGTATGAGGAGCTCGTTGCCGCTATGGAGCAAATGAAAATATTGGAGCTTCCTTCTGTTTCCTAGATGAAGCGCGACCGAGATTACCCTATAAATGTGATTATAGAAGGGTTTACTTTGGCCCGCCACTGTGCTGATGAGGCAGAGGCGTAACACGATTATTATTTGAAGCCTGATGAGTCCCAGCTGTAGGTGCCTATTTTTGCTCATCCCCGCGACATCTTGAACCCTTTCGCGCTGGAGAAGGAAGTCCCTTTAAAGGAATCCTTGGAAGCTCATTCTATGAGACTTTCCAAGAAGAAAGGTGTTAAAGGCAAGGCCATCTTGTGTGGTATTGGTGCAGCGCATCTTCCTAGGTCTGACGGGGTACCTGTTAGCGTTGCCACGGTATCTCGCCGAGACTCTGATTTGTTGAAGAAGCTAAAGGAGGCTGGGGACGCTGCAGGCCATGTGGAGGGCTTATCTCTTAGGCATTGTAATAGCATGTAGGTTATATCTGCATTGTAAATATCATTTTGTAAGAACTCATGATCCTTAATGAAATATCCCTTTTGTTGAATGCGTGTTGATATGGTTGTGACTTAGTTATCTGTCTTTGCATAAAAAACGTACTTAAGAAGCAAACTGTTATATAAGCGTGACTAAGATATGGAGTTCATAATCATGTATGGACTATCATACTTATAATGTCTAAGTATTTTTAACATAATCGTGCATGGTGTGATATGCAGCGTACTGTAAATATCATAGTAAGGAGCCAAGAGTCTTGATTCCTGGTTTTGTTAAACGCGCATAGTATGCGTTGTTGCGCATCCGTCGTGGAATGCGCATTGAACTTATTCCAACGTCTTGAAAATAAGGTGTTTAACAAGGATGCGTGATCCAATGTTGATGGGTTTGCAGCCCTTTTACTCAACGAGTTATTTAGTAGGTTTACTCATCCTTTACACCATCGTGGGTTGTAGTAAGTGCATGCACGCCATGTAGGCAAAAGATAATATAGCAACAATGTTGAGACATAAATATTATGTAAATAACAAATTGAATCGTGTCGCGGAGTTAGCTAGAAACCGCGACATTTTATTAATACTTGCAAGTTTTTGTAAAAAGAAAAGAAACATTTGTCTAAGTGAAACAGAATGTAAATACACGGATATTTATTGAGCACTACACTGAAGTGCGGGAGTGTCCGTGCCCTGGGCCATAGCCATTCCTAGAGATAGCATCATTTGAGATTGCAGATGTTCCATGTGCGTGGTAGCTCACGGCCATCCATGTCATGCAGCTTGTACGCACCTTTTCCTAATGCTTCAATGACCTCATAGGGTCCTTCCCACTTCGGTCCAAGTTTTCCTGTATCTTCTGCGTGGCTCGCATCGTTGGCGTGATATACGTAGTCGCCTGGTCTGAATGAAACACTTCGTACTTTAGCATCGTAGTATCCCTTCATTTTTGATTTAGCTCCGCTTGCATATAGTTGCGCGATCGCGTCTTTTCTTCCAACAGGTCCAAGCGATACGCCGTTCATCGCCATTGGTTGCAACATTAACCGGGGTGCGAATAGTTGGCATAATTTGGCCGTATGGCGGCTCGTCACATAGACCGAGGAGAAAAGGGTGTCTCCCGTGCTAATTTTGATTGAAGTGCTGTGCCTAGAACATCGATAATTCCTCCACCCACCTTTGTTTGTGCTTGTCCGTGCGTGCCTTAATTCCTTCACCCGAACTTGATTTTCACGCCGACTATGCCATTGGTTTGTGGGTGTTTAACCACGCGAAGTGTGTAATATTTAAATTTTCGCACCATTCCTTGAAAGGGTTGTCACAGAATTGTTTTCCGTTGTTCGAGATGATTTCCCGGGTAATTCAAACGCATACAATATTGTCCCAAACAAACCGTTTTACTGATTCCACGTGATTGTTCGACGGCCTTTGCTTCAATCCACTTGGTGAAATAGTCTATAGCTACAATGAGGAATTTCAATCCTCCTGGCGCCATGAGGAAGGGACTGCGATGTCGATACCCCATTTGTGGAATGGCCATGGCGACGTAATAGGTGTTAGCTCCTGTTGTGGTTGGCGTGGAATGGGTCTGAACTTGGCGGCCAGCCTTTCTTATTAAGTCCGTGCATCACGATGCATTGTAGGCCGAGAGTATCGACCGTAAAGCGCGGCGCGCTACAACGGATCGTGGTCCCGAGTGCATACTACATGAACCAGCGTGGATCTCCCGGAGTACGTAATCTGCTTGAAGGGGTCCTACACATCGAAGCCATGGTTGTAGAAATGAGCGCCGATATAGTACACCATTCCGAAGTTCAAACCTCTCGTGATGTGCGCCGTTTCACTCGGGCCTCTTCGTTCTTGGGGCAATACATCTTGTTTATAAACTCGATGATTGAGGTCATCCATGTAGGACCTTGTTCCTCTATCACCGTGGATATCTCCATCTCCGAGATGGACTTGCTCTTCAGAGTTTCCACCAACACTTGTTTTGATAGGTGCGCAAAGCTTGTGGATGCAATCTTGCTCGGTAGATCCGCCTCTCATTTCCCATCTAGGAAATTGTTTTATGATAAACCTGTCAAAGCCCTGGATTAGGGACTTGGTTTTGTCGAGATATTGAATCATGTTCTCCTCTTTAGCCACATACTCGCCCAACATGTGGTTGGCTGCCAGGGAGTCCACATTTGCTTCCGGGTTATGCCCACGAACGAGCAATCGTAATCCAACGTCGGGCTTTATATTCTACCTCGTTGTTTGTGGTCGTGAATTCAAACGCGATGGTTAAGTGAATTCTATTCCTTCGGACTTGTGAGGATAAGGCTGGCCGACCCGTCTACGCATGAAGATCCGTCCGTGAACAAGATCCATGGTTCTTGTAGTTCAGCCTTTGAGAAAGTCGTCCTCGGTGTCGGTTTCTCGATGATGAAGTCTCTGGTATTTGCCCTTTAACCGCGATTATGTGGTGCGTGGGAATGTTTTGCACACCTAGCGTTACATTCCACTAAGACTGACGCGTCGTGCCGGGTTTGGAGATAATTTGTTTGATAGGGTCAGTGCGTAATCACGCTATTGGGTGCCGGAAGTACCTGCAGCGCGTTTAGCGGCAAATACTAATGCTAGGACCAACTTTTCCATTGCGTTGTAGTTAATCTCCGTTTTCTTGAGTGCTTTGCTTACAAAATACAGGGTGTTTGTATCTTGAACTCACAATGCATTAGTAGCAGTATTTGGTACACTCCATGGGTTCTGATAAATACATAATTAATTCTTCCCAGGTGGGCAACTAGCATGGGAGTCTTGCTAAATGTTGTTTAAGTTGTATGAAAGCTTCCTGCTTAGTAGTCCAGCGAAAGTCTCCCTTTTTTGTGCACTTCTTGAGTGTTTTGAAGAAAGGGAGTGACTTGTCTGCTGATTTGGACAAGAATCTATTCAAACCGGCCAGTTTTCCGTTTAAAGATTGGACTTCCTTCGGTGTATGGCGTGGGGAAGTTGGATGACACCGTTTTTACGGACACGGTTTGATGCCATCGGGCTCTATCGATATCCAGGAACATGCCTTACAGCGCCAAAGTGCATTTCTTGGGATTTAGTTTCATGTTGATCTTTTTGAGTGTCTTAAATGTTTCCTCAATGCGCAATTCATCTTCCGTATGGCTTTTTATTACAAGGTCATCAACATAAACTTCTAGGTTGCGGCCCACCTGTCTTTCAAATGCGTTATCAACCAACCGCTGGTGGGGCACTGGCACGTTCTTTAGGCCAAAGGCATCTTAGTATAACAATAAACGCCTTGGCTTGTATGGAAAGTTGTTTTTCCTCATCTTCCTTAGCCATCTGGATTTGGTGATATCCTTTGTATGCGTCTAGGAAGTATTTAAGTGGGTATCCACACAAAGATTCTACCTTCCATCCTATCTCGGTGGCGGAATTGCAGTCTTGTGGGCATTCCTTGTTGAGATCCTGTGAAGTCAGCATCCTCCAACTACCATCGCTCTTCTTGACCATCACCGGGTTGGAAAGCCGTCATGGTAGTAGACCTCTCGCATGATACTGCATCCACAAGTTTATGTACTTCGCGAGAATTGCTTGTGCGGCGCTCGGGCTGGCAGCGCGCCACGCAGATCTTTGGGGAGTATCCTTGTCGGATTCTCAACTTGTGTTCCGTAATGGCGTGATACGCCCGGTCATGTGCTTTGGTTCCCATGCGAAGATATCCAGTTCTTTGTAAGAATGCGCACACGGTACCCTGCCGTTATCGGATAGCGATCCCGATCGATACTTCTTGCTTTGGGTAATCGGGATGAATTGCAACCTTCGTGGTTTGGCACATTAGTTGTATTTGATGCTGTTCGGAATGGGTGCCGTTTCACATGTAATCGTGTTACATTCTCCGGGTGGTATGGTGGTATTGTAAAGAGTAACAATGCCTCCCTCTACTGGGAACTTAAGCATTCCGTGTCGTAGTGAGACGGTCACTGCGCATATAGCCGATATCCATGGTCTTCCAATAATTCCATTGTATGGCGAAGGGGATTTGATTACCATAAAGGTCATCCGGTACGTCGGTCGAGTGCTCCTTATTACCCACATTGACTAGCGGTATTTGCCCCATGGGCCATATTTTTTCTCTGTGAAACCGGTTAATGACGCGTGGCGGTGCGAGTTGGGCTGCGTATCTCGTGTCAGATCGCTTGAAACAATGTTTATACATTATATCCGCGGGCCAGCCCCATCAACATACATGCGGTGGATATCGTGACCCCATGCGTTGATTTCAATGGTGAGCGGTTCCACCACTGCGTTATCGAGCCAAGGTGGGGAAAGATATTTCACTTCCAGGAAAACTTCCTGATCTTCACGCCTAGTCATCTCTTGCCATGATTGTATCATGTATATGGTATCGACCTTATCCTTAGGTGTTTCTTTCTTGTTCCCGGTCTTTTGCTTATCTTTTCCTTCCTTGATGTTTTTAACCAAATGGTCAAATCTGCCTTCTTTTAATAGTTTATCAATTAGCTAGCGCAATTGGACACGTTCATTGGTGGTGTGGCCCTTCTATCCATGATAGTCCACAAGATGTCCGCTCCTACGCGTCGATCCTCACGGGGTGCACATTGGTGGGGGTCTTGGGAAGTTCGTGCCTTCCGTCGCGAATATCTCCTTTGGAGTCTTGGTTAGCGGGGTATATCTGTCATTATCCGTCCCTCCCACAGCCGTGGTAGTTCTTGTTACGGTTGCTACTCCGGTGGAGTGGATTGTCTCGAGGGTTGTTCTTGTGACCTATAGTTTGAGTAACCTTTCTCTTTGTCATTTGCGGCTTCTCCTTGGATAAAGGACATCGTGCGCTTCATAAGTTCATCAAAGGTTTGGGGACTCGTCATTCACCTTTTGATGAGTTCCGGGTTATTGATCCCGTTCATGAACCCCGAGATTTTAGTATTTCGGGCATGCCTTAGCGTGTATGCACTCATCTTTGTCGTTCCACATAGGCGGTAGATTCCCTGGCGTTGTTTTACCTAGCGAGTTCGACAGGTTTTTAGCACTTTTTCCTTTAAGTGAAGTTCAGAAACGCCTTCCGTAACTCTTCAAAGCCATCAATGCTTGCTGCGTGGGAGCTTCTTGAACTAGTTTCGGCGCATTTCCACTAGTGTGGAATTGAACATGTGGCACCACACAGGTTGTGGTCAATTTTCGATGGTAGCGGCTGATTCGAAATTTTTTAGGTGATCGTCCGGATCACCTGTTCCATCATAGGTTTTCACATTGGCGGGCATGCGCTTCCTTTTATTTTCGAGAAATCGCCGATGCCAGGTGAAACGCATCTACCTTTTGGCGCCACGGAAGGACATGTCTTCCTCCTCAGTCGCGATATTTCCTCCCGGACTTCCGGTGCCGGTTTATTTGTCCTCGTTGTCCAGGAGTTATCGGAGGATGAGTTTTCCCTCTTTTCGGCGCTTGCGCCCGTATCCTCGAGTTCACACTTGAAGGGCTTTCACTTGGAGAGTACCGTGGGTCCCGATCTGTCATGGACCTGCGGCTACCAAGCCTAGCGTGGACATTGGTACGCCGTCCATATTCTTCGTGTTCCCCAAGGTATTGCATGTCCGCTGCTTCATCATTCTCAATTCTCCTCCCAATCACTGGTAAATCGAGGGTTGGCGGTTATCCCTTTCGCGCTTTTCCTTGATGGCCGGTGGAGATATCTCATACTCGGGCGAAATCGGTCGGGCATGCAAACTCCGACGACCCCTTTTTCGCTTCCTCTTGCATGAGAGCGCCAAGGTTTGTAGTTTTGAGACACGAAATCACTTGGCGCTAGTTCCGGCGCAACCCCTTCTAGAGCAAGGGTGTATGTTTCTACCACTAGACCCTTGTTTCGGTCAGGTGCGTTTGGTGCTTTTGCGAGGTCCGTCTCAGCACCCGATTGGAGTGGAGTGGTAAAAGCGCGCGATGGACCTTCCTAGCGCCGGTGGTGGTTGTGGTGGCACGGGTTGTCCCCGGCGTGGTTCCACCGTCGGGAAGACCAGATCGGGCATGATCCTTGGTTTCTAGTAGTGCTGGTTGTCCCGGAGACCGTTTAGAAGATCCACTTTTGCTTCTTCCCATGTATGTCACCATGCGATCGCTGGTTTTGGTTTCCTTGCTTCGTCATTCTAGTTCTTAGTGATTGGTCCCACGGATGACGCCACTTGTTGATACAAAAGTTGGGCATTCCTTGTTTAGACTCTGATTCCGTATCAATTGGATCTTAATGCTTGAGACATGCGCATTAAGAGAACAGAAAACACCGTTAGGCTTACCGTGGGATTGTCTCCCACGATTATCCTCCGGCGTGAGAATAAGTAATCGGTTTTAGGGTTTAGTTGAGAGTTAGGGTTATCGGTCGTACACCTTTGAGGACCGAGATGCCCTTTATATATACATGAAATCATTGTTGGTTTCGCGTTCCCCAACCTTCGGCGTATCCCGCCTAAGTCGGGCAGTTAATACATATCTCATAAATAAGAGATATCTGATATCCAAACCATAAATAAATATGGGTTTGGGCCTTCGTGAGCCCAAACTGTTACCGGTTTAGCCCAGTCGTACTGGACACGCTAGTAGCGTGCATTGGTCGGGTTCGTGACCCGAATGCGGACTATACGTCATCAACGATGTCAATGCTCTTTCGTAACTCTCACAATTAATTCAAACCCTCAACTTTTCAACAATACATCTGCATGAATGACATAATACAATTTGTTGAAGTGAGACAAGTAGATGACAGATGTGCATTGATAAATAAGCACGGCACGGTTACTATATTGAGCATAAGCCACCATATGCACTATCGGTGAAGAGCGACGTGGATCGCTAGAACATGACTTGGATTTACAAACTTTCTTAAAATAGAAAAGCGTCAACATGCAAGACACTTTTTTCTATTCGAAATTCGACAAACACCTTTTAACTTATAAAAATATCGAGAACATGTCATTTTCGTATGATTTGTCAAATGAATCATATATAATGCAATGGTCGTGTCAGTTCCTTACGTGCATTTAGTCACCTCGGATCGAGTTTTTCAAAGTCTTTGAAAAAATATAGTAGGACAACTTCCAGATATTAATATAAGATACTAAAAATGAGCAGAATTGCTACCGTACGACAGAAGATGCATTCAATAACAATGTAGATGAACCTTATAAGTTATAACTAACATTCAATATGAGCCTTTGATAGATAGGAAGTAGCAAGATTTAATATATGCATGTCAAACTAACTAGCTAGTTTCAAATTTAACCTTGTTAATATATTATTGATGGATAGCTAGGAAATAGCAAGATTTTGGGATATGACAAGCGTTTAAGTAAGAAAAATGATTTGTAGGCCTAAGTAGCGGATCTAAAAAGATACCTACAAATATGATTGATGTATTTTAAAGGGTTAATTACATATATACCCAATTTAAACCATAAAATGTCATATTTGTCCAACTAAAAATTATAATGACATATATACCCAATTTATACATCAAATTTGTCAAATATACCCATTCTATTTATTTATTTACTTAATACTCAATTTACATCATTAAATACCCATTATACCCTTAATACAATCTTCCTCTTGAAACTAATTGACAAAATATGCTTTCTGCTACTAGAAATTAATATTTATCAAACAATTTCGACCTTCGACCATTCAAACGCTCATATGCAATTTCATTTTCAACAAAACGCTATTGTATATGTTTTCCAACTAATAAGAAAAATAGCAAGTGCGTGTGTAAAGATCATGATATCACGATATATAAAAGTTTGTATTTATGATAACTCACACTCAATTTTTATCACAAGACCCGGAACTGCAAGCTCTAATGATAAAGTGGAAGTGTAATTTAGTGAATCCGTCAATCCACACACTCATGGAAAAGCACAATAAAAATTTCACGAATGAAAGAAAAAAATAATGCACACCAGTAAAATCGGGTCCACGAACTCACGGCGGTTTTGATTGATCCCAAATTCTTTATGTCAAAATACTCTACAACATACATCCTTTAATCATCCAAATACAAAATTGTCAGAAGTAAATATCACACAAGTGCTCTTGTAACAAAACCATAACATTAATATACACATGTTATCATCAAAACATATAATGTAAATGCGTAGTGTAACCAACAAATTCTGGAGGAAATAAATTAGATGATCTAAAATATAAGAAAACAAATAACTGACAAAATAACACCTTACAAAGAAAAAGGCATGAGTTTTGAGGCTTATTTAAAAGGGTATAATTGGTATTTTTTAATGTAAATTGAGTTTTACTTGATTAAATAATAAATTGGGTAAATATGACAAATTTGATGTTTAAATTGAATATATATGGAATTATATATTTTGATTGGGTAAATGTGGCATTTAAAGATTTAAGTTGGGTATATATGGAATTAACCCTATTTTAAAAATGATTGGTGAATATGAGGAGAGAGGAATTGTGTATTTTAAAAATTGAATATGTAAATGAGTTAGGTATATTTATAGGTAAGGGTGAGCATCGGTCCGGGACCGGACCGAGACCGACGAGACCAAAGACCGAATTAAGGTAAAAACCGGGACCGAGACCGAGACCGAATGTGATCGGTCCGGTCCGGTCCAAATAGGCAAGATTTTCGGTTTTTTGGTCGGACCGGACTGGACCGGACCGAGACTCAAATAAGGTAAAAATTAGGACCGAGACCGGACCGCCGGTCCTTCAGTTCGGTCGGTTTTGGTTCGGTCCGATCGGTTTTGTCGGTCGGTCCGGTCGAAAAGATCTAGTTAGTAGGCCTATTTATCATAACTGTTTAAGTAATTTAGTTTTATGTTCAATTTGCATCATTGCTTCATTATTTTATTAGCCCATATACAACCTTTTTCAAATGTAAATTGGCTTACAAGTTAGTAGTGCACAAGCCCGAAGCCAGAAAGTTTTTGATGAGGGGGCAAATAGTTTTTAGAAACTACACTAAAAATTGGTTCGTTAGAGAGAAAAATTACATAAATAACCGAAAATTTTTAAAAATTTACCCTACAATTTTTTTCACCGGAGGGTCACATGCCCCCAGACCCCCATTTATCTCCGCCTATGAGTGAACTATAGATCAAATAATGTAAATTGTGGTATTGTATTTAAATTCTATCTACGTTTAAATTCAAGTTACTTAAAGTTTATAAAAAATGTAGTGAAACTCTCCAAACCAAACTAGACATTTTTTTTCTTTTTAACTTTGATACATACTCTAAAAAAGAACCATTTTTTGGCACTCTAAACAGTCATTTTCATACTCTAAAAGAGACTCATTTTTTCTGTACTTTAAAACATAATCTTTCAACTCTAAAAGAGAAACATTTTACCAGCACTCTAAAAGTGACCCATTTGCAGTATAAAATAGACCCATTTTTCTTTACTCTAAAATTGACTCATTTACAGTCTAAAATAAACCCATTTTTCAGAACTCTAAAAGTGTCTCATTTGCAGTCTAAAGTATACCCATTTAGACTCTAAAATGGTCTCATTTTCTGCACTTGTCATATTTTTCGGAAAACCAACTTCCCGAACTTGATATTTAATCAAATTTCCAGAATCACTTAATACATCATAAAAATCATTTTCATAAACGTACTTGGTCTAAATGACCCACATAAGCGTAGTTTACAAAGTTACGGGTGATTAATCAAACACCTTTAAACACACTTTAACACATATCTATAATACAAGACTTTCACACACTTTAGCTTTTGAAAATGCACCTTTACAACTATAACAAGACATTCATTACACTTCACATTACCAAAATACTTTGATTCGAGGACTCAAGAGGTTCCACTTCTTCAAGCCTGGTGTCTAATACTATGTACATACACCTAAGCAAATGAGCTTCCCTCTCTTCTAATCCACATCCTAAGGTCTTTATTCAAAGCTTATATGATCCGCGTTACCTACAAAAACGTCAACAACTATAACGGTAAGCTTTCGCTTAGTAAGTAACCGGATCATAACACATATTATACGTCAATTAATCATATTATAATCATGAAACACCCACATATAATCCAAAGACTATAACCAATTCAATACTTACATCATCATACTCTTTAACCACAATTATCAAGCTATAATAATACAAATCATAACATACTTTAACAAACACAGTTACATACCTTGGGTTGTCTATAACCATTAGGCAAACCCCCACTTTAGCCAAACAATCAAACTGTCAAAGTCTCTATTACTTCCATACTCATTAGGCCAACGTTCTTATGTCCTAACACCTTACATATTTTAGTGTATAGTCAGAAGCCTTCCGCTACTAGCTAGATCATCTCTTAATGGTTGTGTTTCTTGTTTTTTGCTGAGTTAGATAATTAATAGGTGAAAATTAGACTCAAATTTTATTAATTGAAATTATAGTTTTCGATCATTCTTTATCTTTTATAGAAAAAAAATACATGTTTTGTCCTTTGTGATTTACCAAAAATTTCACTCATCGTCCCTATTTGATTCTAATTGCAAACATGATATCTAATCTTCAAATTAGTTGCATCGATAATCCCTATTTTTTAAAATAAGGATCATCTGTGTAATAACCTATAATTTTTTATTACTCGGGTAATCCCAACTTCCTATCGTTATTACATGGATAGTCCGTATTTCTCAAAATAAGGAATAGCAATGCAAATAGTTCCAAAATTAGAAAGTATTTATGTAATTAAAATCGAGTAAGGATGACGAGTGTGGTTTTAGATAAACCATAAGGACGAAACATGTAATTTTTTCTCTTTTATATTACTTGAAGAAAACATGTGCATTCAATCATCTTTTATTCTAGTTTCACCACTAAGTATAATTGTAGTATAAAAGGATATGATTTGCCATTTATTCTTTACTAGGCAGTGCAGATCTGGCGGCGGATGTGTCAGTTTACTGCGTTGCAGAAGTTCGATGACATAAGTTTCTTTCAACAAACTGTATTTGTAGCATTAGAGAATCGTTTTCGAATAACTACAATTACGATCGTGGTTGCATAGCGACATAAATATATAGTTTTTAAAAATTATGTGGAGTCGATCTAAGTGTGTGAGTATATTTTCTAATAGGATTCTTTTAAGTTATTAAGATTTTTAGTAATAATAGATTCAAGCATTACAAAAAACAACGGTATTATGTAGTTGGCAATATTATATTGTAGTTTAGAGGTATAGCCAACATGTGTGACCGCTTTTTTTTTGTTTTGTCATAATTTAAGGCGGTGATAACTATTTTTTTTACATGTGTAACGTTTATCATTTGGTGTGTGGCTTTTAAAAATTGTAACTTTGCAAATTGGATATCACCATATAAGATTATTTTGTACTATCAATTTGTATAGATATTTATGCATTGTTCAAAGCTATTTGTTTGAGGTACAAATAATTATCGTTAAAGATAACAATACTATTTATTTTTTGTGATTTTAATAAACTTATATAACATTATTGATACAACGGACAAAGGGCTAAACAAAATATATTAACTTTTAACTTGACGATTCATATATGCTAGCCCCTTAAATGGTGCAAGAGCAACATTTTTAAAAATAACATTATACAAATGACAAATTACATGTGTCAAAGCAAAATAAACAAAAAAACTACAATTACTTGGTCTCTCCTTTCAAAAAAATTGTCACGGGTTCCACAACTACTTCATCATTTCTCATATAATTTTGTCAAATTTGAAACCGATTTGACCCGGGTGGTTCAACTGGTTGAACCGTTCGGACAAAAAATAGGTCGATTTAAACCGAGTCAAACCGATAGGTTGGGTCGAAAAAAATGTCAAATTAAACCGAGTCCGCCCGGGTTTGAAGCGTCCGGTCAACCGGTATCGGTTTCAACAGGTCAACCCGATATCGGTTTCAACGGGTCAACCCGGTATCGGTTTCAATTGGTTGTTTTAATTTGGTAGATGTGCTTTTAATTGGGTGTACAATATGAATAAATTATTGTACTTTTAAGTAATGGGGTGTTTTAATAAGAGTATTAATTATATTATTTATTTCTCTCTCCATTGACCATGTTTTCAACATTCAACTTTCAACATTTTTCACTTTTTCCACTTTGACCATTTTTCCATTTTATATAGTATAGATAGAAAGTGCATTTTCATATATATTGGAGCATATAATTCTTCACTAAATAAAGCTGATAGTTAACCGAAAATACGTCATCAAGTAATTTGTTGTACTTTTGTACTTATGTTAGTTAAGATATGTAATACTCCCTCCGTCCCTAAATAAATGTCCACATTTGACTTTCAAAGTCTTACTTATTCAACTTTGACCTTAAATATTTGTGTTTATCTTATATAATACTTGATACAAAATATATGAGCGAAATGTGTTTTAAATGTACTTTAAGTTGGTATAATTTTTATCAAGTATTATATAACACAAACAAAACTATTTAAGGTCAAAGTTGTACAAGAAAGACTTTAAAAGTCAAAAGTGGACATTTATTTAGGGACGGAGGTAGTAACAGTTAAGTCGTTATTAACGGTCATCATAGATATATATGATTTATGAAGAGACACTTTATTTTGTTTACCCATAAATTCATGCTTACCAAAGGACAAATCTTCACCATCCATCTAGTTTGATAGGGATTAACCTAAGATTTAAAAAGCAAACCTAAGTCCATGTTTTTTTTTCTTGTCTTTTTTTTATTCACATATTTTTTTTGTCATTTTTTTTTAAATTAACGTTTTCTAAATTAGTTTTTAAATTTGCGTTTTTTTTTATTAATTCCGTTTTTTTTTCATTGGCGTTTTTTCTTCGTTTTCGTCTATTTTCATGCGTTTTTCGTCCATTTTTAGTCCATTTTCATACGTTTTTGTCCGTTTTCATACATTAAATTCATATATGTATTCGTCCGTTTCATACGTTTTCGTCGTTTTCATCATTTTCTTTCGTTTTAGTCAATTTTCATATGTTTTCATCCATTTTCAAGCGTGTTTTATGTTTTCATACGTTTTAGATCCGTTTCATACATTATTATTTCCATTTTCTTACGTTTTCGTGTTGTTTTCTTACGTTTTCATACGTTTGACTATCACAAGTGATTTTCGAATATCGTGATGTTCGAATATCACTTTTAGATATTCGAATATCACCAATGATTTTCGAATATCACTTTGTGATATTATGAATATCACTTGTGATTTTCTGGATATCACTTTGTGGTATTATGATAATCACTTGTGATTTTCATGTTACAAAACATTAGTTGAAAATCACTTGTAATATTGAGAAAATCACGAGAATATCACTTGTTTATCATCGGATATCCGAGAATATCACTTGTGATATTCACAATATTATTTGTGATACTCATAATATCACTTGTGATATCACAGAATACCACTTGTGATTTGAGAGACATATGAAAGCGGCCAAAACATTTAAAAACGGCAGCGTGTAAACTGGCGAGACGAAATATGTATGAACTATAAACCAAAATTTGATCATTTTATCTTTATACGTGGTAAATATAAACTTACATATTTTTATAAGCTTCAAAATAAGCAAATTAAGCTTGTGAAACATAAACCGAAATCACATAAGCTCATAAGCAAATAAAATAAGATTTAACAATTACTCCCAAACTATGTAGTTGCTATTCAAATTATATATTTGTGATATTCTGAATATCACTTGTGATTTTCTGAATATCACTTTGTGATATTATGAATATCACTTGTTGTGATTTTCTGGATATCACTTTGTGATATTCTAAATATCAATTGTGATTTTGATGTTACAAAACATTAGTTGAAAATCACTTGCGATATTTAGAATATCACAAGTTATATTCTGAATATCACAGAATATCACATAATATCACAGAATATCACTTGTGATATTCATAAACGTATGACGATCTAAAACATTTAAAAACGGACGAAAACGAACGAAAACGTAAGAAAATGGAAGAATATGTTTAAAAACCAGTGTTGCAAAACAAGGCCTACAAGGCCGATTAATCGCCGATTAGGTGCTGCAAGGCCACCAACCTTTGGTCAATGGTTGTCAATGACGGTTAATGGTGGTCAAACTTGTCGAAAACCTTCATATCTTGCCGAAAATACTTAAAACTACCGATAAAATTGTATGGTCATTGTTTATATCTATTACAAGATGTTTTTCAAGAAAAATATTGCCGAAAATACATAAACTTGTCGAAAATACCTAAAACTTGTCGAAAATACCTAAAATTTGCCGAAAATACTAAAAACTTGTCGGAAATGCCAATCTGATTAATCACCGATTAATCCCGCCTAGACCGATTAGAAGCTACAGGGAGGTCGACCGATTAGGTGTTGTAACATTGAAATCACATTAGTTGAAAATCACTTATGATATTCAAAAAATCACTTGTGGTATTCAGAATATCACAAGTGATATTCTGAATATCACAGAATATCACATAATATCACTTGCGATATTCACAGTATCATTTGTGATATTCAGAATATCACGAGAATATCACTTGTGAAATGAAGCGTATGAAAAGCGTTAAAAAGCGACCCAAAAACATTTAATAATAGACTAAAAGCATTATAAAAGCGGACAGAAAGCGTATGAATAATGGGCCAAAACGTAATAAAGCGGGTGAAAGCGTATGAAACAGAACAAAAATGAAATGTACAAAAAAGCGGACAAAAGCGTATGGCAAGCGGAAGGTACGAGCGAAAAATAGATGGAAACGTATAGAAACGGACGAAAACATATAAAAGGGTAGAAAAAAAACGCGAATTAAAAAAAATGTAAATAACGTGAATTAAAAAAACAAACAAATAAAAGCGTGAATATAAAAATGTGAATTTAAAAAAAGTAAATATTACCAAAAGCGTTTAAAAAAAACGTTATTATAACTAAAAATGTGAATAATTAAAAAAAACACAAAAAAAAAAAACAAAAAAAGAAAGAAAGAAAGACAAAAAAAATGTGTATAAAAAAAACAAAAAGACAAGAAAAAAAAACATGGACTTAGGTTTAGACATATTAAATCTTAGGTTAATCTCCACCATTAGATCAAAATAGATGGATGGTGAGGATTTGTCCCTTGGTAAGAATCAAAATAAGAGTAAGCATTTGAAAATTCCTCGATTTATGAAACTGAATATTTATTGTACTATTTTATACCTATTAAACATTTATTGCAGTTGTCAGAAAATACATTGTCAGATTGTCAGGCAATTCATCGTAGTTATATGATTTTGACTAATAATTGTCAATACGTCACTAACCGCCAATATACTTACATAACCAAGTATGGGAAACACGTAAATTACCCGACCAAGTATGAAATGATCTCAATTATAGATTCACGACAATTAATCGATGGATGCAGTTGAGTTCTCTCTTCCAGCTGCCATTGTTTCCAAGATTATGAGATCATCATGTAGTTTTGGTGGTGATGGTGTTACCATAGTTGATTTTAGTAAATTTGAACCTGATTCATCATGTAATAGTAGCTCCTTTCTACAAGGTAAACATGGTTAGTTATGTTAGTTATAATATATATATAAAATCGGTATCAAGTAATTGTCGTGTTGATATGATTTTTGACTAAAAATTGGTATGCAGTCACGAATCGTTGGTATACTTACGTAAACATTATACTAAGAGTGCACGATCTGGGTTGTGCAGAAGCCGACACATCATTGACGTAACACCCTCCATGCACGAGAACATCGCCTCATCACCCACCCACAATATTGCATGCTTTTTGATCTATTCCGGCGTGTTTATCGTAAAAGCTAAAAACAAAAAAGCCAGGTGACCACCAAAACTCAACAAAAGAAAGTTTTTTGACCATCTTCACGTAAGTCCTTTTCGATCTGTTTGAGCGTGTTTATCATAAAAGCTAAAAACAAAAAAGTCGGATGACCACCAAAACTCAGCAAAAGAAAGTTTTTTGAGTAAGAAGGTGTTTACGGTGAAGATGTCATTGTGCAATTCTACATTTTTATTCAAACACATTATAAGGATTTGATATAAGCATTAATATTTTTAGCTATATAGACATCAAAAGCTTGCTTTCTCAACAATGTGGGATAAACGGATCCTTTTTTCTTTGGTTGAGCTTTCATTCCAAGAACCTCCGTCTAAGAGTACATATTACACGTACATTAGCTCCATTTTAGACATGTAGAAAGGTTTTACTTTGCATTCATCAATGATAGCCAAAAATAAATAGTGGTTTTTGATTCATTTTTTGGTATAGTTTAATGCACATATTCTTATAAAAGTTGTTATTTTGTAGTTTTTCTAGTAACTATAGTTTTTGATTTTTTGGCCGACTATTTTACAGGGTTTTAATCATCGCTATACATACTCAAATCAGGTAAACCTTTTTTTAGGAAGTTGTCGTGGTCACTCAACAGTTATTTGCACCTATCATAATTTAGTGTGATAGTCACAGGCGTTCGGTCATTCACCTTTAAGTGGTTGTGTTTCTTTCTTTTCTTTTCTTTTCTTTTTTTTTTTTTTGCTAAATTGGATTATTAAAATGTGAAAATTAGACTCAATTTTTATTAACAGAAATTATATGTTTCGATCATTCTTTTATCTTTTATAAGTCATTTTATTTTGCATACTCAAAAATCATTGCATACTAAGGGATAAATCCCCACCTTCCATCTAGTTTAATCTAATGGTGGGATTAACCTAAGATTTAACATGTCTAAACCTAAGTCTATGTTTTTTTTCTTGTCTTTTTCTTTTCTTTTATATTTTTTATTTATTTTCTCATTTTTTGTCTATTTTTAATCCATTTTTCTAATTCCACGTTTTTTTTTACGTTTTCGTAAGTTTTCTTACGTTTTTTCCGCTTTTTATACGTTTTCGTCTGTTTTCATGCGTTTTCGTCCGTTTTCTTACGTTTCCGTCCGTTTTCATCCATTTTCTTACGTTTTCGTCTGTTTTCTTACGATTTCGTCTGTTTTGTTACGTTTTCGTCCGTTTTCATACGTTTTCGTCAGTCTTGTTACGTTTTCGTCCTTTTTCTTACGTTTCTGTCCGTTTACATACGTTTTCGTCCGTTTACATACGTTTTCGTCCGTTTTCTTACGTTTTCGTCCGTTTTCTTACATCTTCGTCCGTATTCATACGTTTTTGTCTATTTTCTTACGTTTTTCATACGTTTATTCGTCCATTTTCTTACATTTTCGTCCGTTTTCTTACGTTTCTAACTATCACAAGTGATTTTCTGTAGTATTCAGAATATCACTTGTGATTTTCTGAATATCACTTTGTGATTTTCTGAATATCATTTGTGATTTTCTGAATATCATTTTGTAATATTCTGAATATCACTTTGTGATATTATGAATATCACTTGTGATTTTCTGGATATCACTTTGTGGTATTATGAATATCACTTGTGATTTTCATTTTACAAAATATTAGTTGAAAATCACTTGTAATATTCAGAAAATCACTTGTGATATTGAATATCATAAAGTGATTTTCTGAATATCACAGAATATCACTTGTGATCATTTGAATATCACTTGTGATATTCAGAATATCATTTGTGGTGCTCTATAAATATCACTTGTGATATTCTGAATACCACAGAATGTCACTTGTGATATTTTGAATATCACAGATCATCACTTGTGATATTCAGAAACATATGAAAACGGCCGAAAACATTTAAAAATGGACAAAAACGTATCAAAACGGACGAATATGTATGAACTCTAAACTAAAATTTGACCATTTTCTCTTTATACATGGTAAATATAAACTTACATATTTTTATAAGTTTCAAAATAAGCAAATTAAGCTTGTGAAACATAAACCGAAATCACATAAGCTCATAAGCAAATAAAATTAGATTAAACAAATACCCCCATATGTAGCTATTCAAATTATATATTTGTTATATTCTGAATATCACTTTTGATTTTCTGAATATCACTTTGTGATATTCTGAATATCACTTGTGATTTTCATGTTACAAAATATTAGTTGAAAATCACTTGTGATATTTAGAATATCACAAGTTATATTATGAATATCACAGAATATCACTTGTGATCATTTGAATATCACAAAATATCACTTGTGATATTTAGAAACGTATGAAAACGTCTGAAAAGGGCCGAAAACATTTAAAAACAGACGAAAACGTAAGAAAATGGACGAATATGTATGAAAACGGACGAAAACGTATGAGAGCGTAAAAACAAGTATGAAAACGGACGAAAATGGACGAAAACGTATGAATAAAGAACGAAAACTTATGAATAATGAACGAAAACGTAAGAAAACATGCGAAAACGTATGAAAACGGACAAAAACGTAAGAAAATAGACGAATATGTATGAAAGCGGACGAACGTATGAAAGCGTAAAACAAGTATGAAAATGGGCCGAAAACGTATGAATAATGAAGCGAAAAGCGGAAGGTAGCGTATGAAAGCGAAGAAAAAAACGGCGGATTTAAAAAAAAAAAAAAAGTGAGTTTAATAAATAAAAAACCCTGAATTAAAAAAAAAGACAAAAAATATGAATAAAAAAAAAGACAAAAAGTCAAGAAAAAAAATATAGACTTAGGTTTATCTAATAAATCTTAGGTTAATCTACACCATTAGATTAAACTAGATGAATGGTGGAGATTTGTCCCTTAGTAAGCACAAAAATGAAAGTAAGCAAATGAAAATTCCTCTATCTTTTATATTATTTGAAGAAAACATGTGAAATCCGGTCATCATTTATTTTGGAGTAAATTACACCGTTTGTTTTTGTGGTTTGCGTTGACCGCAGGGTTTCGTCCTTTGACCAAAAAGTTGCAGCTTAGATCCTTAAGTGTGAAGCGTTATGCACCGTTAGATCCCTCCATCCATCTGGGCCCACCAATTCCCACTAACGTCAGTTAATTCACTTAACCCATGAGGGCATATCCGTCATTTCCAAACCCCCACAAAACCAGATTTTTCTTTCTCTTTCACACACTTAAAACACACACAACTCTCTCAACTCAACCGTTCGTCCAAACTTAAAACACACACAACTCTATAATATTTAGAATCTATAATTTTCGTCTTGTTAGATATTGAGGTAGATGATACGGAGTACTTATCTTATGTTGTTCAAGTGTTTAAATCATCAAAGACTATATACAGTTCAGAGCAATCATGTGACTTAATAAAAACCACAAAATCATCCTCCTCCCCTTCCACCATCAAAACCACCCACCTGATAAAAACCATCATCAAGATTTCACTAAAAACACAGTACCCACATACCTAGATGAAAAAGATCATCAAGAATCCACAAACACACAAAACCCAGATCAAAAAGATCATAAAGATGACACCTTTGAGCCCAAAAATACACAACCCATAAAACCCAACGTGACCGGATGAGAATATCAACGGATCCGACCTAAAGCAACCCCTAACTGACTTCCAAGAGATGGAAAGACATCTTCAAAATTACGACTTTTGTTTTACAAAAATCGTGGTTGATGCTCAAGTCCTAGCCAAACGAAGATAAATCAAAACCCACTGCGGGTTTGATTGGCCGCGACTCAAAACAAAGAAAAACCCACAACTAATGATAATAACCAATCAAATAAGCTTGTGAGCTTATTAATAAGCTCGACTTAGATACTCAAGTTGTACGAGAGCTTTATGCTGTTCATGATCGCAACCAAGAAAAGAACAAGGACGTGACACAAAGATGATACCGCAAGATTTAGGACGTGACACAAAGAACAATAACCCATTAATCTACTTACCTACTTACCAAAACAAGAAAATACGGCCAAGATTAGTGACAATGGTGGCTCGTTTGGGGGTTACGTAGCGTGTACCTCCAAAACATTATTTCTGATGGTGATATAAGGGTCGGTGTGGTGGTGTTTCATTTGATAAAGGTGGCGGTGTCATGGTGGTGATGGTGGTCGTGTGAGGTGACTGGCAATTTTAGAGTAGTAGAGAGGTGGGAGATGTTTTATTTTAGGTTTAGGGTAAAATGAGGGTGGTGTAGGGTTTTAATAACCCCAAGGGTAGTTTGTGTCAATTTTGCAAAGAAGAGGGGCGCATTATTTTGCAAAGAAGATGGTAAAATAACGGAAATACCCCTTTAAAAACCTTAGTTAACTGACGTTAGTGGGAATTGGTGGGCCCAGATGGATGGAGGGACGAACGGTGCATAACGTTTCGCGTAATTCTTTCCCATCTATTCCAACATGCTCATAAACCCTGCGATCAACGCAAACCACAAGGACGAACGGTGTAATTTACTCTTTATTTTGGTTCACCACTAAGTATAATTGTAGCATAAAGGGATATGATTTACCACTTATTCTTTGTAGAAAGTGAATTATCAAATAAATTGGAGCATAAAATTCTTCAAAAAATAAATGTTATAGTTAACCGAAAATACGTCATCAAGTGATTTGTCGTGCTTGAGTAATTATTTTAGTTAAGATATGTAATACCAGATAACTCGTTATTAACGATCATCACAAAACCAAGCGCTTAGCTCAGTTGGCCACCTTGGAGTCCTTAGGGGCTCTTGGGGGAGGGAGGTCTTGAGTTCAAATCCTGCAAGGGGTTTGAATGAGGATTTTCCTTCAAGGTAGTCCTTTAATGAAGGGGTTTGGGCTGTAACTGGGTTCAAATCTTTGAAAAGGCAAGGGTTTACCACTATTAATTGTCGTGCCTTCGGGCGGATTAGTAGGCAAGGGTTTACCACTATTAATTGTCGTGCCTTCGGGCGGATTAGTAGGGGGTTTTCCCCCCATCGGGTATTTGAAATAGGCATTTCAAGCTCGAGGAGCTCTCTAGCGGACCCGGTTTAGACAAGCGTAGTCTAGACGCCATTTGTCGAACAGCGACACGAAGCACCTTATTAGAAATTCACCTTTCAAAAACGATCATCACAAATATATATGATTTATGAAACCAAATATATATTGTATTGTTTTACACCTACTAAATAGTTATTGCAGTCGTCAGAAAAATACCTTGTCCGGTAATTCATTGTATTTATATGATTTTGACTAATAATTGTTAATACGTATTGGAAAACACATAATTTTCTCACATATCTAGTTATACCGTGCATGAAACACGAGGAAATATTGTGCTAAGAATGTAGAATGTAGGTTTTGGGGAATCCGACACGTCACCATGCAGCCTCTAAGCACGCGAACACCACCACATCACCCGTCACAAGTCCAAATGCTTTCTAATTGAGTGAAATATGTGTGTGTTAATGCAACTCCGCCACTCTATCCATTTTCACGCAAGTCCCTTCCAACGTCTCTGCAGGCTCTTTCCGCCATCATATCCAACTTATTATTAAAGCTGCATGAAGATTGTATTAATACTCGAGCATATTTTATTTTTCTCAATAAGCAATATCAAACAAGTTTTTAAGAATGAATCAAATCATGACGTAATTGTCGTGTTGATAGTTATGGGTGGTGGGGCAGCCGACACATCATTGACGTAACACCCTCAACGCTTGAGAACATCACCCCATCACCCACCCACAATATTGCATGCTTTTATAATTAACTATAACTCTCACACTAGAGGAAAATAACTTATGTGTCTTGTATTTGTGTTTGTGTTTAATGCCATAGCTCTAACACTCTATCCATCTTCGCGTAATTCTTTCCCATCTATTCCAACATGCTCATAAAAGCAACCCGAGAATTCTATTAACATCACCTAGTCATATTTTACTTTTCCCAATAATCAAAATCAAACATCTTTAAAGCATGAACCAAATCATGATTTCATCATAAAGAAACTTCCATTTAAAAAAAAGGGTCAATTGCATATATACCCACTAAAACTTGCATATTTGCATATATACCCAAAACATGCTTGAAATGCATTGTACATGCGTCAATAAAACTTATTATGAAATATGCAAGTTTTTAAGTTTTAGTGGGTATATATGCAATTCCCCCTAAAAAAAAAGGTAACCTTGACTCCAAAATAAGTAAAACACTAATCACATTTAAACAAAATCACAATAAAATACACAAATCCAAAATGACAAATACACCCCTCAATAGCATAGCATAGCGCATAGGCATGAAATACGTTGGATAAGTGGGACCCACACACACTTAGGAAATGACCGGAATATACAAAAAAAATCCCGAAAACTATAAATAGGTTTTCATTATTTCATTACCCTAACACAGCCGCAACCACTTTATAAAAAACCCCCAATTTTACAAGCCCTAATTATCACAATCAGCAAAATTACCCAACCAAAATCTAATTAAATTGACACAGTTGATTGAAATGATCTCAATTAGAGATTCACGGTGTTAATTGTTAAATGGATGCTGTTGAGCTGCCTCTTCCAGCTGCTATTGTTTCCAAGATTATGAGTGGGTGTAGCAGTGGTGTTACTAGAGTTGAGTTTGCTAAATCTGAACGTGATTTGAGTACCACCAGCTTGTTTCATCAGGATAAAGGTTGTTGGTTTTGGATCTGATTGTTTTTTTTTGTAAAATTTTGATTTTTTATTTGTTTGTTGTGAAATTGATTCAGGGTTAGCTTTATTTTTTATTAAAAAGTGATAAAGTTTTGATTTTTAATTGGCTGAAATGAATTTGGGTTTTTTTTTGTTTTTTTTTTATGTGAAATTGATACAGGTTTACATTGAAGAGCGATAAAGTTTTGATTTTTAGTAAAAAAAGAGAGTGGTTTTAAGGGGTGTTTACGAGGTTATATGATTTCGGCTCATATTTCATAGCCGGTTTATTTCGGCTTATTTCTTAGTTTATGAACTTGTTATGTATCTTTAAATGATAATAAGCTCATAAGCTAGAAAATAAGGCGGAAGAAATGGGCTTTATGAAATATAAGCTGAAATCATATAAGCAGGTTTAGCTACGAATGTAACGTTATTGTTGGATGAAATGAATTAGGGTTGTAGATTGTGAAATTTAAGCAGGTTTAGCTGTGATCGTAAAGTTAGTTATTTGTATAGTTATATTAATTTTAAATTAAGCGCAAGCGTCACATCAAGATGTACTTATTTGTGGTTAATTTACGTTGAGGAGTGATAGAGTTTTGGTTTACTTTGTAAATTTATGATGAATCCAGCTGAATTGATATGTGGGTTCAATTGAGCTGATAAAAGCTTGTTTGCGTTGTAGCGATACCATGTTAAAGTTTTATATCCTTTTGTGTTTTAATTTGGTTGTTACTATTGGTGCGCTAAAAAGTAGGGTTTTATTTTTAGATTGTGACATTGATGCTTGTTTAGATTCGAATGTAACGTATTTGTCGTATTGTTAGTTAATTGTTTAATAAGGTCTAGGTTTTTATTGATTTGTAGTCAACGCCTTAGCGGTTGTTAATTTACGTTGAAGAGTGATAAAGTTTTGGTTTTTAGGAGAAAAGAGCGTGCTTTTTGTGTCTGTTGTTATTTGATTATGGTTCAAGTAATTTAATGATGACTAGTGACGTGAATTTATGGATTTGTTGGAGAGTTTGGAAGTTTATGTGCGCTTTTATTTGGAGTGTAGCCACATCACGTGTGCGTAGTCTTATGATTGTAAAGGATACGCACGTCACGTGATAACAGATTGGAAGATCTTTTCACTCGTTAAGATCTAAAAGATTTTCCCTAACCTCAGACAATCGACAAAGTTCAAAGCTCAGCTTCTCGCTCGAGACTTCTCTCTCAACATGCTGAGAAAAAGGTTCTGCACCCGGAGCTAATAAATCTGCTAAAAAACTGCTCATCTTTGTTTGCTGTTGGGAAAACAATGCGATGGTCAAAGTGGAGTGATACTTGGTTTTTTGCTTTATTATTTGTTTGTTGCTGTTTATTAGTAATTCGTAATGTTTTTGGAAAAAAGGAAATTTTACTATTTGTAGATTGATATGTTACTTAAGTTTCTGATTTGCAGCACACTTTCAATGTTGGACGCATTCTTTTCTATTTTCTGTTCCCTTATTGGTAAGCTGGTTGTAGTATAACGTAGTCTTATAGTAAGTCGGTCTTTAGCATGCTAAACTTGCCACATGTAAAACGGTTATTAATGTTAGAGGATGACCACAATTCGTGAATAATTGCTCTTGTATTCAGATTTGACTCACCACCATATTTACTTACTATTTTACATTCTGACAGATGATAACCGTAGTCTGAATGGTTCGAGACCAGCTTTCTGGAGCAAAATGTCAGATGAAGACCTGTACAGGCAAGGTGGTCAATTGACTAGCCTTCGCAACGAAGAAGCACTTGTAGACCATGATATGGGCTCTGTGCCAGAGGCTAAGCACTCACTACGGAAATCTGGGAAAGCGGCTAGAAGTAATGGCAACAGCTCAAGGAGATCCCGAGTAGCACATATGGAAGCTACTTTGAATGTTACAGGAGAAGTAAATATCAGTGATATACCCAAGGAACTAGGGCCGTATTCTGGAAAATACAACATTTCAGGTAAAAGCATCTTTTACTTTGGGTTACATTCGATTTTTTTTAACAAATATCTAGTATGGGGGAGAGAGATAATTGAAAGCAATCATTTCTTGAAGTCGTATTAGAATCGGATTTTCTCATAAATATGATGAAATGAGTTTAGATCAGGACGTTTCTGGATTAGGATAGTCGGATTTCTTTTGTAAAATTTGCCTAGCCTATACATAGGGGTTGTGTTGGAATAGGCTATGTGCATGTTCAACTTCAGTAAGAATTTTATATAATTGATTGAGCGTATCTGGTAATACGTTTCACCGCTTTAAAGATAGGCAGTCTGTCAGTTCATTGCTGTTTTGCGCTAATCTTTATACTATTAGTTGTTGGGTCTTAACATATTGTCACTGACTTCTTACAATTACAGATAAAACACAGATAGCTAAGCAGAAGACAATTATCTCTGGGAAGAGAAGTGATAAAAGAAATGGCAAAGTATCTAAGAGTAGATTCGATTCTTTTTCAATTAAGGCTGGCTTGTCTAGCTTCAGCTCAGCTGCAGGTGGAAATAATATGCTTGGTATGACCTTTTTGCTATGAACTATTCCGTGTTTGTAGTTTCAGTTGACATTTTTACTTATTTTTGCTACGTTCTTGGATTTCTTTTCAGGAGTTTATGGTTCAAAACACGATATTTGTGATTTTGAAAAGCATGTAGATGAGATATCTTTGAATGAGCTTCTTGATGGTAGTTACAAGTGTCCCAAGTCTATCAAAGAGAATGAAAAGAAAGCAGAAATCTTACATAAGAGCGTTTTGGTATCAATTAGAGCAGCTTCCTCTATTCTTCAACTTCAGAAGCCTAAGCAAACCCCAAATGTAGCAGCAGCTGTAGATGGTACTAGTAACCATAATGCTTCATCTAGCTTACCAAACCCTGCCGTTTCTGGAACTAGCACAAATAATGACAGCAAAGGAGATGCAGCCGATCCATCTTCAAGTAATAAGGTTAGTTTTATGTGCACGCTCACACACATCAACATTTCTTTTCTTTTTTGAGAAGTGGATAGTCTACTAGACGCAGATGGAGTACTAAACAGCTGTTTTTTTGCTTGGTCTTTGAAGGTGGACAATTCTTGCTCGGGTCTTACCGATCACCATGCCAACGTACTTCAGTTTCCGTTGGTTGCACCAAAAGATGTTTTGGACCGACTATCTCTTCCTCCTCCTAAGGATCTTGATGTTATGCTTCTTGACAGTATGAAGCCTACTTCAACCTCAAAAGGTAATCTTTATACGCTTTTAGTCATAAACAATAATGAATACAGAGGTGGTAATCTTGATTTTTACGCGTTTTACCTTTGTCCTTTCAAGCTAATTATTTTTATCTTAACCCTTAGAGATTAAACACATCTTGAAACTGCCACCCTTGAATGTGTATATATGTGCGCCCAATCGCGCATACACACACACGCTCAATATGCTTTTAACACTCTTTAATAATGGCAGTACAAAACGGAGGTAGTTTACCAACATTTCCTTGGTCGCATGTCTCTGGATTTAAAGCTAATCCGGATGTGGTCAAGTCAACACCTAATAAGAGCAGTTGTCAAGGTAAATGGTTCAGAATGCCGAAGTCGACCACTTCTTCAGGGGACACTACATCTTATCTCGAAGACTTTCAGTCCCTGACATATAACAAGAGCTTAGTTCCATTAGAGTGTCAACAGCCAGGGCCAACTGAAAACGAAAAATCTCTTATGCTATCTGTCAGCAATGCAACTTTTGATCGTGAAGTAACACCATCTGGGACTCGCACAGCATCTTCGAAAAGTCCAGGTGATCCATCTTAATTTCCCCTTTTGTTATGTTATTTATGACACGAATATATGATTCTTCCAACAAGGACTTGCCTCAGTTTGACACGTTTACGCCTTTAGAAACTTGTACAGTACGTTGCCGATGCACACTTTTTGTGATGCATATGTTATAGATGCGTCAATTTCTGATCCATAAAATGCTCAGATCTGGAATGTAATGGCATAACGTGTTTACTTATCCACTCATTTTATTTGCTATAGTCTCATGTTACCTCAGTCTGAATCTCTGTTTATTTCTTTTAAAGTAAACACATGGCCAAATACCAGTATGCCTCACTTGAAACCCTTGGCCACTAAGTGGTGTTTCATCAACATAAAATTACCCCAAAGCTTCAATAATCACATGACACACCTTAAGTTGAATCTGAAAAGAGACATCATCTTGTTGATTAGTAGATGAGAATTGGCGTTAGTGGTAACAGCCTACAGGTGAAAATGGTTTGGTTATGTGTGCATCGGGTTTGGTTGACCAAATACACATTTTTGTGCAGACTTTTATTATAAATTACTAGTAACCGTATCAAATTTGATTACAGCCATTATATTATATCAGTGAAAATCTAATTGTTCTATTAAATTGATGAGCTTTAAATGCACTTTCGCAACATTCGATCAATTTGACTTGTAATCTTTTGAAGAATTTAAGCTGTTCCTATTAAAGCTAATCATTTATTTTACCCGGTTTGACCCAAGATAAAAAAATAACCTAATTTGCTTATTCATAAATAAAAGGGTTGAATTGCCACCTCTAATCGTTTCCATGAATTTCTGCTTGTTCTTCCACAGTTGAACATTCTGCAGGGGCATTGTCTGCTGCCCAAATATTATGCGACATTGCAGCTCGATGCCGTAAGCTAGACCAAGACGGGATGGTTAGATGGCAAAAGAAATCATCCCAGAAATCTATAAGGCCGAGCAAGCTAACATCAGATGAAAAACTTGAGAAAGCATTATTCACGATCCCAAGTTCAAAATTCATTGGACCCAGCAACCTCATCAACGGTCTAGATGAGACCAAGTCGCACACTCCAAAGAAATTCAGGATGCCGGTCAACGAGAAGAGCAATGATTTTAGCAACCCCACCCCCAAAGGACCGTACCATTGGCCAATTGTTACACCACAATCAAGCAGATCATCTCCTAACAAAACGTTCAAGAATACATCCATGGAAGCAAAACACCATGAAAGTAGCAGCAGCGGAATGAAGAGAGCAATCACAACCCCACCGTCAAGATTACCAAGTAAACCTCCAAAACTGAGAAAACTTGTACCAATGGAGTGGAAAAGTCGGGGTGACCAAAAAGGTAATGGCAAATACTAAATAGCTCAATTCTTTGGCTACTTATGTTGTTGGTAAATTTTATGTTCACCGTTTTCTGAATTGGTAGTTTTGGTGTACATAATTTTAGGGTTTATGGTGTAGTATCTGTAGTACAGAAAAGTTCCCCTTGTTGGGTGTAGAACATTTAGGGAGAATCTTTATGTGCTCTCCTTTGGCCTCCATAATGCTTGTTGTAACCATGTATGTAACAGGAGGGTTAAAAAGAAGCTTCGCCTATTTCATGTTCTATCTGTCGAGTACTATTTTGTTTTAGAAAAATAGAAAGATTTTTAAATCTCAGTGGTTTCGTACTTTTAAGTTTACATGCCGTTAGTATTCTGGTTTTGTGTTTTTATCTGCAAAACGTCGCCGGTTAGAGGCCATTTCCAGGCTTGTTTCTCTGAGTAGGATATGTAGCATTTGAGTGGCTTGTATATGTATGGTTAACAGGTTTGTTTTTGTTTCTTCGTAACCTTTTAGCAACTAGTAAATGTGAGCGAGCTGTACCTTTTCGTGTAAGCGAATTTAAATAAAACTAGTGTTACATGACAATTTATCTAATAATGTGTTAGCACATTAATACATGGTGGATTTAGTAGAAATCAAATTAGCTAGGGTGTTCATGGGTTCGGTTATTGGGTTGTTTAATATATGCGGTTCAATTAGTTTGGTTAAACTTTTTTCTGAGTAAAACCGAACGGAACCAAATTTAAAACTGAACCGAATAACCCGAATTACATAATTTTATTTATTTATTTAATTATATAGATTTTTCGAAAAAAAAAAAAAAAATCAACCTTAAAAAATGTTATATTGATATTATGAAAGAGTGTTAATGTTTTTTTAATATAAATATATATATTTATGTGTGAATTCGGTTTTCGGATTGGTTCGGTTTTCATTTTTCCAAAACCATAACCGAACCGAAAACTGAATATTTAATTCGTTTCGGTTCGGTTTTAGCAAATTCAGTTTGTTTACAAATTTGGTTTCATTTTCGGTTCGGTTTTAGTTTTCGATTTTTTGGTTGAAACCCGAATTCAGCACACCCCTAAAATTAACAAAGCTAAAACCAGAGACCACTCATATAAAATTTGACTACTAGGCCCAAACTTGCAAGTTGCAAACTACGAAATGCGTACTTAGAATCAACTTGTAATTTATCCTAGAATATATGAGTATATGACTAGCAAACTACTACTAAACAAAAGAATAACAATGACATAGATATGACTAACAAACTACTACTAAACAAAAGAAAAACAATGAAAACAATGACATAGATATGACTAACAAACTACTACTAAACAAAAGAAAAACAATGACATGTGTGCAAACTTCAAAGATGCTAACATGTGCTCTGAGCCTATCAATGGTATTGGTAACACTTGTAATTTTATGTACATTATCTATTTATATTTAACTCTTTAATTTCCTTTTTGGATTATGCATTATGAGAAAATTCAAGTATCAGTAATAAGTTAATAATTGCAAATGTATAACAAAAAGGGGATGTAGCTCAGATGGTAGAGCGCTCGCTTAGCATGCGAGAGGTAAGGGGATCGATACCCCGCATCTCCAAATTTATTTTATTTTTCTTTTCTCATCATGTTTCATTATTGACCAGATAAAAAATAGACTAAAATACACCGTTGGTCTCTAAACTTGGCACGACGCATCGCGATGGGACGAAACTCATCCTTTTCATCGTGGTGAGTCTCATCTCACTCGTATTACATGGTTCAGTATTGGAGTGCCTTTTACCACTTAAAGCGCATTTCATGCCAAAGGTTGCAATAGGCAGTCCTAAGTGTACTTCACCAAGAAGTTGGGGAATTGACTCTTCGAGATGGAAACAGTTTGATGAACAGAGTGGAACAAGTGATAGTTTTGGGGAAGAATTATCTCCTCGCAAATTCCAGAGGGGGCGCAGCCCTATGATATCCGGTACTCTCCTTTTTTGTCTTCGTATTGTACATATTTTACTACACCAATACACGGGATATGTTTACCTGTTTTAGAGGTGTAAATTCTGACTTATTTACCTATTAATGGATATATTTGGATTATGTTATGGTTCAAACAGGTAAAATAGAAAATTGTTAACTTAAAAGAAAACTATCAGATGGAATAATGGATTGATGGTCTTACAAAGTGTATATTTGAATTGTAAACCATCTTATATAAGTTTATTCCTATATGTTATTATTGTTGAAATAACATAATTTATGCAACCATATTTGTTACATTCACGTCAACTCAACCCGACCTGTTTCAAACTATTCAAATAACAAGCTGTTACCCAACCTGCTACTTTTCCCCATCAAACAGTTTTTGTTTTCTGGAAATTTAATCTTATCCCCAACACTTTTGTAGTCAAGTGTTGAAGATCCTACTGAGAAGTTCGACCAAATTATATTCTTGGTCGCCGGATTCTGGGTTTATGGTCGCCGGAATCTGGGTTTAAACATGAGGAAGATGAAAATAAAGGGTGATAAACTAAAACAATGAAATAACGATTTTACCCTCATGTGCAAGGCACATGGGGAAGTTAACAGACCTTGACTAACAGAGAATTGGTCAAAGGGACTGATTTGGCATTTAAAGGCCAAGGTTTGGACTCACCACGATGAAAAGGGTGAGTTTCGTCCCATCGCGATGCGTCGTGCCAAGTTTAGGGACCAACGGTGTATTTTAGTCTAAAAAATATTATCAAATGAGAATAGAATACAATGAAAACTGAAAGTAGAAAGTATTCCAAAGCTTCTCAATATTTGCAACTCTAGTATAATTTATCAGATTACTAAAGTTTCTTACCCATTTCGTCTCAAAATTATTGTCCTCTGTCAAACATAATTATTATTGCTTTTTCTCTCTTAAAAAAAACATAATTATTACTGCTTTTTCTCTTTTATTTTTAACAGAATGACAATTTTCCCCTTAAATAATTAATTAATGTTTTCTTTAAAATTTGTAATAATAATATCAAGTAAGGATAATATGATAAACTCGATCAAACTTCCCTATCTATATTTACTAGTGGACAATTAAATTGAGACGTACAAAAAAAAAACATGAACTATAATTTTGAGACGAAATGATTACTATATAAGTTATATTGAAGTTTTAATGTCAAATGTTGAAGCACTAGGGTTTGGTTTTATCACACAACAGCTAGGTGTGCGTTATCATTACCAAAAAATAAAAATTAATAATTATTTATGTAGTGTACACGAAAAAGATTATTATTGATTACACTAAGACTATTCATTTTGGCTAGCGTGAGTTTGTTTGCTCATATGTGAATTTGCTATACACAAACATACTCATCAGTGAACATGAGGAAATGATACTCGCAAAGGTGAGTGGATCACTTTTTGGGCAATGTGAAAAATGTGGCCCAAATGCATGTAACGGTTAGTTGTTTAAATAAAAAATAAATAAATAAATCATCACTACCATTTTATTTACCTATATATACTAAGGTTTTTAAGATCGGTTTACTACTTAGGCCATCAGTTTCGTCTTTGCAAGATCGTGATTGTAAGATCGGATCAGGATCCTAAGATTCTACTATAATGTCATGTTTTAATGATCTTTGCAATATTATTCAAATATACAAATTATTATATATTATAAACACAAAATTATATGAATGTTTCATGAAAATATTTTCCTAAATTATGAATATGTAATGTTTAAGAAGAATCACATATTGTTTTTTTAATTATATAAAAACACAAACTATAAATTTGAAGTTTTTTAGTTTGCAGTTCGAAAAAGGTAAGTTCGGATCGGAGTAGATCTTAAGATCCTATGAAATTTTAAGCTTATTAAGATTCTACGTAGGATCCAGATTGTAAAACCTGAAAATCTAAAACATGAATAAAGACTAAAATACCCTTGAAAACGAAAATTTTAAAATACGTAAAATACGTTTATAATCATTTACGAAAATTAAAACCTAACTAACGAATAATTAGAATTTAACTAAAATGTGTACATGATCGATTTTGGTACGACGAAAGATTTAAAATGTCTCGCATAGAATTTTGGGCCTCGCCATTGGTTTGATTTTTGGATTCGATGGACTCAAGATTTGAAGCCCATATGGGCGTGGGTTTTGTATTGCTCGGTTGGACTAGGCGAACCAACCCCTCCTAAAGCCCTAAACTAAATGTTACTAGCTATAAATACAATACATAAACTCAAAAGTGAAACCCTAGTTTTTGATTGCCTCTCTTTCTTTTCTTTTGCTCTCACTTTTCGGCGAACCTACAACCTTGGTGTCGAGATTTTGCTTCAACCAAGTTAAGGTATAACGTGTTTCTCGTTTTCCTTTGATGCACCTTAAGTTAATATGTTGTCGCATGTTTGTTTTAGTCGACTTGTGTTTCTTTTCCCTTGTGTCGAGCCGTATGAAACCAACAAAGAACAAACCATACAATTTGAACCTTATAAGTATTAAAGAGTATGTTACGTAATAAGTATTATTGAACCGAACCAAATGTATATGAGAACCGAACCATGTGTATGTTTCGGCTAAGGTGTAAACATGGTAACTTGAATATGTAAAGTACTTAGATGAGCTAAAATTTGCGTAATAACCTATTAGCCGAAACCTAGGTTTGAACCGAAACATATAAGAGTTTTGAACATGTATTAAACGAGTAAGAGATCATGTGAAACATAAACCCTAGTTTGAAATGTAAACCGAATAGTGCATGCCGAACCCTAAATGGTTTGTGTATCATGCGGTTGTTTTATAAGTCAAGTGAGCTTGTAGATATGTAAACGTAGTACGTGGTCATATTTAGTCGAAGCTATGGTGCGTGTGTGTGTAAATGTGTATTTAATCCGGATAATAAGTAACGTATGGTTAAGATATGAAGGTGTTAGGTTAAGTAGCGAGTCATTAAAAGACGTAACATGAAAAGTAAATGCATATTAATGTGATATTAAAAGAAGGAGAAAACCCTAGAACATAATGAGAGTCGATTAGGGTTTGAAGCTAAGAGTATTAATTCATTATTTCATGAGTGAGTTATGACGTTTAAACTATTTTCACATTTAACCCTAAACCTTAATAAATGACATAATGAACCCTAATCTACGATATTAATTATAAACACTTAAGTCTCATTTAATCATAAAATCCTAAAGTATTAAGATCATGAATACACTAAGTATAAATACCAAATGTTAAAAGATCATTTCGACGATTATGGAATCGTGAATAACATGGACGACCGTTAATGTGTATAGGTTCTGTGAAGAAGGAGTAATCCTTTGCTTTCCGTATTTCTGCTTTTGGTCATTTGCTTTGGAATAAGGAGTACGATATTACGACCTTTTAAAAAGGTTCCTTTAACGTTTTCTTTAGTTAGCTTTTCTATTAGGGTTTCCTAAGCCTTTGCTATGAACCCCATTCCGTTTTGTTTGTTTATTTGCTTATCCGAACTCGATTTTGAATTATGAAACATTTGATTTTGAACTATATGATATGAAAACTCTGATTTTTAAAATATGAATAACCTTTCGATAAAATATGATCACGTAATGGATTATGACATTGATTTGACCTAAGATAGTTTGACACCCGAGCCAAATATTTCACTAGTCATGGTGGTTCCATGTCCGTAAAGTATCGATGCACCGATATGACTCTAGGGCGATGAGTGATGTTACGCCACGTTCTGGATGGTGGAGCATATTTTGTATATGTAGGAAGGAGCGTATGGACGCATCCTAGATCTGTTATACATTTATATGTTATCGATGATTGATCTTTGCGCGCATGCACGTCCTTCATAACTCGGTAGGTCTCCACAAATGTTGCCTTACGAGAAATGTTGCCTTACGAGAAATGTTGCCTAATGAGAATATGATTATGATCGATATTTGTTTCGGGCTCGTGGTAGTTAACTATAAACTTTATTTGAAAATTCTGATTTATACTTTGAAAATGATTATGATTTTGCTATCTTTCGTTTATTATATTTCATATTCGATATCATTTAGTATTCGCTTTGCTTTCATATCATTCACTGGGCTTTTGAAGCTCAGCCGTACTTTCTTTTCTTTCTTCCGGCGGTATCTAAGCATTGGAAGTTGGGTTTTGCTTTGGGATGAGTGCATGAGTGGACTTACCTTAGAGATATTTATCTTTGATCTTATGATGCCATTTAAGACTTATTATTTCAGATATTTTGTTGAAGTTATTTTTCCGCTGGGACCTATGTATTGAAGTCGTGTTGACTTGAATTATCCCGCATTTATGTTAAGACTTCTTTTGGATAATTATGTTTGCTTTGATATGACACCATTGTTTGTGATTCCTTTACCCTTGTGGGTCGGGCGTTACAATTTATGGCATCGAGCCCGGTTCTGACTTGTAGTCGGGACCGTGACATATGGACCCTAGGTTTTGAGACCCTTAGAGCTTAAGCTTTGACCTGTGAGGATTGGGTAGACTTTAGGTTTCCTTCTGCGAACTTTCATTTCGTATCTCACCTTTGTTCATTTTGCTAATCGTTGGAATATCGTTGGATGGTTCGAACTCATTACTAACGGTAGCCGATGGAGACGATGATATTCCCGGCTTGGATGCTTGTGGTTGCCAATGCGCTAACACTCTTTTCCCTGGTCTTACTACACGAGGTGATGACACGGTGATCAACAACTCGAATCGGAATGGTGCGTCGGGTAGTGGTGGAGGAAATCAACCGGTCGGCATTCACACGGCTCGGCGTTTCGTAAGCTCGAGCCTCTTTCTTTAGCTAGCACTGCTACTCCCACGAGGTCAAGACCGGATTACTCATATTGAGAAGCGTTTGAAGTCTGGGTTGTGGAGATGAATTTAAGACCCGTTTGGCTGCATTTAAGTTGGAGGGTGATGCTTTGAATTGGGGGAAGGCACTCAAACAAAGAGAGAGGAGGAGATGCTTTTGCTATTACTTGTACTTGGGCTGAGTTTCGGACTATCTTTTATAACCGTTACTTCCTACGATCTTTGAACGACAAAGGTATGAGAGGGATTATCAAGGAATTTACCAGTTTGATCATGAGAACTCCAATGAGTACATGGGTAGGTTTATGAAAGGTTTGGTAAGTTTTGTGGGAACAAATGTTGGAGATGGTAGGCGTCAGGCTAAGCACTTCAAGTGGGGATTGAAGAGTGGGTGTTGGACCGTGCTTAACACGAGTATGAGGATGTGTCGGTCTGCAATGACGCAGCTCGTAACATTGAGATCTTTCATGAGGGTTCGGGTTCCAAAAGCGTATCGCGATGGTGATCGGATTCAAGGTAGGGGCGCAAAGTAATGATTATAAGGGAAACTGGCGGGAGTTATGATTCGAGAGTCAAGTGGATAAGAGTTATGATCGTGGGTCGGTCGAAGGAAGGAATGTGGACTCTAGGCGCTCGAGACGAGGAGTCGGATAGCGAGCTGCTGGTAAGAATGGAAATGATCGTCGGAATCAAGGTAACAATAACAGCGTTACAACAAGGATCAGTCGGCTCGAGGATCAAATCGGGTCGTGCTTCCGGATCTTCCGGTCGCAAAGGACGATGAAGTTTTGCCTCCCCACCTATCTGCTGCTTGTGGAAAGGCTCATCCGGGACCGTGTTTTAAGGCCAATGGTGGATGTTTCTCTTGTGGTTCCACTACTCACAAGATCAAGGATTGCCCTATGAGGAACCCGGTGATTCACTGAAACTACATCAAGCCGCCACCTACTATGGGCGTGTTTATGCTACTACCGGAATCAAGCGGAGCGCGCTTCCAGTACCATTACGGGCACTCTTTACATTGATGATTTTTCTGTCTTCGCTTTATTTGACACCGGTGCCACACACTCCATTATATCCGTCACATTTGCTAAGAAACTTAATATGAAGCCCAAACCACTAACAAATCACTTATCGATATCTACGCCTATGAAAAACCACATGATCATTGATCATAAATACGTTAAGTGTCCTCTTCGTTTTGATGATCGTATTCGCTTTGCAAATCTGTATCCTCTCGATATGGTCGACTTTGATATCATTCTAGGCATGGATTGGTTGGCTTATCATAGAGCTTCAATTGATTGCTATGCTAGAACGGTGATCTTTGGAGACGAAAACATCACGAATTTGTTTATTATGGTTCTCAACCTCTCAAATCTGTTAAGTTTATTTCGCGCTATGAAGGCACGGACCATGCTTGCTCATGGGTGCCAAGGTTTTCACAGCATCACATTGGGACACGTCTTTGGAGAATCCTAACATTGAAAACCTTCGTTGTTTGCTGAGAATTCACCGAAGCGTTTTCCGATGAACTTCCGGTATTCCCCGCCTAGAGAAGTTGAGTTTAGCATTGAGTTAATTCCTGGTGTGAACCGATTCGAAGGCTCCGTATCGTATGGCACCTGTAGAAGGCGAAGGAGTTGAAGGAGCAGCTGCGAGATGATAGAAAATGGATTTATTCGACCCGTGTTTCTCCATGGGGTGCACTTTGTCTTGTTTGTGAAGAAGAAGGATGGAAGTATCGTCTATGTATCGACTACGTGAACTCAACCGATATTACTATAAATCGAACGTTATCCTCTCTCCGCGTATTGATGATTTGTTTGATCAACCTGCAAGGAGCTAAGTTCTTTTCTAAGATTGATCTCGAGATCCGGTTATCATCACTACGTGTGAGGAGCAAGGCGTTCCTAAGACCGCTTTAGAGTACAGATATGGTCATTATGAATTTCTCGTTATGCCTTTTGGTTTGACAAATCGCTAGTATTTATGGACCTAATGAATCGTGTTTTCCATGAGTTTCTCGACAAGTTTGTTATTGTTTTCATCGGCGACATTTTGGTTTACTCAAGTCCGAAGAAGAGCATGAACAACATCTCCGGATAGTTTGGAGATTTTGAGGAAGAAAGAAGTTGTGCCAAATTTTGGTGTGAGTTTGGTTAAAACAAGTCGCGTTCCTTGGTCATATCAGATCTACCGATGTATCACCATGGATCCGCTCTAAGGTTGAGGCTATCACTAAGTGGCCAAGACCTACGACGATGGATGAGGTTAGGAGTTTTCTAGGACTTCTTTGGTTACTACCGACGTTTTGTTGAAGGTTTCTCTCGTTTAGCTTTGCCCCTAACCCAACCGATGAGAAAAGGTGAAAAGTTTGTATGGACGGATGAAGCGAGAAGAGAGTTTTGAGGAGTTGAAACGGAGATTGGTGTCCGCTCCTATTTTGACTCTTCCATCCGGTTCGGAGGATTTCAAATTTATAGTGATGCATCTAAGAAAGGATTAGGGCCGTGTTTGATGCAACATGGAAGGTGATAGCTTACGCTTCAAGACAATCTGGCAAGTATGAGGAGAATTACCCAACTCATGACCTTGAGTTAAAATTTCTTTGTGGTGTTAGCATTGAAGATGGAGACATTACTTGTATGGAGAGACGTGTGATATTTTCACTGACCATAAGAGACTCAAGTATATTTTCACCGAAAAGAACTTAACATGAGACAAAGAAGATGGTTAGAACTTCTTAAGGATTATGACACCAACATTCATTACCATCTGGTAAGGCTAATGTGGTTCTGGCCGCGACTTAGTCGGAAATCGGCATTCTTGCAAGTATTGAGATTGAACCTAAGATTATTCGTGACTTAGAACGTGTGGATGTTGAGTTGTGTGTGCAGGTTTTGATGGATGGGCTAGTATGAAGGTGGAGTCAAACCTTATACTACAAATTAAAAAGTCGAGAAAGATGACGTGGTATGGGCGTAGCACAAAATGTAGAAGAAGGTAAGCGAGGCGAGTTTAAGGTTGATAATGACGGAATTGTGTATGAAGATAGGCTCTATGTTCCCAATGATTGATTACTTGAGAAAGTTATGAGAAGCTCATAGTTCTCCTTTCACTATCCATCCCGGTTCTACCAAGATGTATAGGGATTAAAACAATATTCCGTGGAATGGCATGAAGCAAGATGTGGCGGCGTTTGTGTCGGTGTATGATTTGTCGCAGGTTAAGATTGAACACCAAAGGGCTAGTGGACATTTAACTATGGATATTCCGACATGGAAGTGGGATAAGATATCTATGGATTTGTGGCGGACTACCTCTTTTCGGAAAAGCATAATGCGATTTGGGTAGTTGTTGATCGACTAACCAAATCGCCCATTCTACCAATTAGAAAGGATTATGGTATTGGTAGATTGGCGGAAATTTTCAGCAAGAGATCGTTAGACTTCATGGTACTCCAATATCTATTGTGTCCGGCTGAGAGATCCGCGTTTTACTCGCTTCGGAAGGTTTGCAAAAAGTTTGGGGTACTCGACTTAATTTTAGTACGGCATTTCATCCTCAAACGGATGGTCGATTGAGAAGACTATTCGGACCTTAGAGGACATGCTAAGGGCTTGTGCTTTAGAATGGACCGGAACACGGGATGAATATTTGTGTTTAGTAGAGTTTGCATACAACAACATTGGCATGCTAGCATTAAAACGGATTTGAACTTCTTTATGGGAGGAAATGTAGATCACCTACTTGTTGGGATGAAGTAGGTGAACGTTTAATTGAAGGACCGGAAATGATTGAAATCGGTAATGAGAAAGTAGCTATTGCTAGAGAAAGTTGAAGGAGGCTAGGTCTCGCCGAGAGAAAAGTTATCCGACAAGCATCGTCGCGTGATTTAGAATTTCGGGTTGGAGATCGTGTATTTTTGAAAGTCTCACCGTTTAGAGGTGTAAAACGTTTTGGAATCAAGAAAGCTCGGTCCTCGATTCATCGGTCCGTTGAAATTCGGCGATATAGGAGAAGTTTAGTATCGATTAGCACTTCGCCTCGATTATCGCATGTTCATGATGTTTTCCATGTATCACTCCTAAAGGGATACAATTATCATCCGTTACACGTTGCTTATCCGCTTTGATCAAATTCAATCGATATGTCTTATTCGAAGAACCGGGCTATTTTAGAAAGACAAGAAAGAGTCATGAGAAATCATTCCGTTCGTTAAGATTCTGGAAAAATCACGGAGCGTGAGGCTACCCGGGAGACCAAGAGTCGATCGAGCTAGTTATCCTCATTTCTTTGAATAGTTTGGTATGTTCTCATTTCGTTTTCGGTTCGTTTCATTTCAATTTTCGAGGGCCGAAAATTCTTCTTTAGAGGGAAGAGTTGTAAAACACGAAAATCTAAAACATGAATAAAGACTAAAATACCCTTGGCTAAAATTTTAAAATGGTGAAATACGTTTATAATCATACTTGAAAATTAAAACCTAACTAACGAATAATTAGAATTTAACTAAAATATGTGCGTGATCGATTTTGGTACGACGAAAGATTTAAAATGTCTCGCATAGAAGTTTGGGCCTCGCCATTGGTTTGATTTTTGGATCGATGGACTCAAGATTTGAAGCCCATATAAGGCGTGGGTTTTGTGTGTGCTCGGTTGGACTAGGCCGAACCCAACCCCTCCTAAAGCCCTAAACTAAATGTTACTAGCTATAAATACAATACATAAACTCAAAAGTGAAACCCTAGTTTTGATTGCCTCTCTTTCTTTTCTTTACTCTTTCGGCCGAACCACCTTGGTGTCGAGATTTTGCTTCAACCAAGTTAAGGTATAACGTGTTTCTCGTTTTCCTTTGATGCACCTTAAGTTAATATGTTGTCGCATGTTTGTTTTAGTCGACTTGTGTTTCCTTTTCCCTTGTGTCGAGCATTAAACCAACAAAAGAACAAACCATACAATTTGAACCTTATAAGTATTAAAGTATGTTATTAATAATAAGTATTATTGAATCGGATCATGGTTAGGTCGAGTATATGAGAACCGAACCACATGCATGTGAATCGAACCATGTGTATGTTGGCTAAGGTGTAAAAAGGTAACTTGAATATGTAAAGTACTTAGATGAGCTAAGATTTAGCGTAATAACCTATTAGCAAAACCTAGGTTTGAACCGAAACATATAAGAGTTTTGAACATGTATTAAACGAGTAAGAGATCATGTGAAACATAAACCCTAGTTTGAAATGTGAACCAAATAGTGCATGCCGAACCCTAAATGGTTTGTGTATCATGCGGTTGTTTTATAAGTCAAGTGAGCTTGTAGATATGTAAACGTAGTACGTGGTCATATTTGGTCGAAGCTATGGTGCGTGTGTGTGTAAATGTGTATTTAATCCGGATAATACGTAACGTATGGTTAAGATATGAAGGTGTTAGGTTAAGTAGCGAGTCATTAAAAGACGTAACATAAAAAGTAAATGCATATTAATGTGATATTAAAAGAAGGAGAAAACCCTAGAACATAATGAGATTCGATTAGGGTTTGAAGCTAAGATATTAATCGTTATTTCATGAGTGAGTTATGACGTTTAAACTATTTTCACATTTAACCCTAAACCTTAATAAATGACATAATGAACCCTAATCTACGATATTAATTATAAACACTTAAGTCTCATTTAATCATAAAATCCTAAAGTATTAAGATCATGAATACACTAAGTATAAATACCAAATGTTAAAAGATCATTTCGACGATTATGGAATCATGAATAACATGGACGACCCGCTTAATGTGTATAGGTTCGTGAAGAAGGAGTAATCCTTTGCTTTCCAGTATTTACCTTTTGATCATTTGCTTTGGAATAAGGTCAGATATTATTTTGGTAAGGTTCCTGCGTTTTCTTTAGTTAGCTTTTCTATTAGGGTTTCCTAAGCCTTTGCTATGAACCCCATTTCCGTTTTGTTTGAAATTTGTTTATCTCGAACTCGATTTCGAATTATGAAACATTTGATTTTGAACTATATGATATGAAAACTCTGATTTTGAAAATATGAATTGTAACACCCCGACCCGACAAGGGTAAAGATATCACAATACGGTTTCATATCAGAACTTTAAATACTATACAATAGCGAAGGCCTTTACAAAATATTCAAAAAGAAAACATAAATAGCTAAACTTCAAAATAAATCTAAGATCTCTAAAGGTCAAGTCTTGCTCTCATTTCAATCTCAACCAGTCCCAATTTATCCTAAGCTCATCTTGAATGCTTAATACTTGCCGCGGGGAAAAGTGCGGTGAGAATACAAAGCCCAGTGAACAGATATAACGAAACAAAAGCTAAACAAAACAAAATATACAAATGACAAAATAAAATGAAATAATAATGAGAAGGATCTTTGAGTTAGCGAAGCACAAATATACAGAAATCCAAACATTCAACATATCAAGAATAACAATTTACTTATAAGCCAAACGAAAAGTCTAAAGCTAACGAAAACACTTTCTAGAAAATAAACCTGGCATTCAACAATTGATTAACCTTCACTTAACATTTTAAAACATTAAAGCGACAAGAAGAATAGGTCAAAACATGGCGGTCTCACAAACAAATAGAAACATAGTAGACAAACTATAACTAAATAAGCAAAAGACATAGCATAGCAATTATCAAGTTAACAGACCAGGCATCATAAATTGAATCATTTCCCAGATCAAATATTAGCATAAGAGAACTTAACATGGCAGTCACATAGGCAATAAAACACTAACATAAAACAAAGTTTCCCAAAATTATTGATCGGACTATACATATTAAACTTATAGAATACTCACTATCACACTAACACATTCATCCACAGTTCAGAATTCACATAATAAACTAACATGACATCAGATAACAACATGCAAACCCCATTTAAACGTATTAATCACAACATAGCATTATAAACGGTAATCACATATACATACAGAAGCATACACATATATAAGATCATATAATAACCCGAAGACATAATCATACACTTGAACACACCAAATCATAATAGGAACTTAACATAGAAATAACAAATGAGATTTAGTTAACTACCTCGAGCCCAGAACATATCATATCGAAATATCTTTCTTATTGAAAGTAACCTCATAAACTAATTGGAGTAGCTAGCTCTGAATTTTGTGAAGGCAGTATTGCTACGACATCATTCACCGACAAATCATATCAGTTCTTGATCAGATCTAGGATGCATCCATACGCCTTGGACATATATAGGTAATTTAATACCAGGCTCATAACAAATAACAGATAAGGGGCGTGGCGAACATCACTCATGCCCTAGAGTCATGTGAGGAGGTCATCGACACGGACATGGAACCCCCATGACTAGTTACTATTTGGATCGGGTGTCAAACTAACTTAGGTCAAATCGTAATGTCATAACTGACATAGATCATATTTTATCAAATGTTTAATCATGTTTTCAAAATCAAAGTCTTCATATAGTTCAAAATCGGATGTTTCATAATTGAGAAATCAAAGTTCGGATAAGCAATGACTCAAAAGACACATTAGTGTTCATAGCAAATAACATATCAGATAACTCATATCATAAGGTTCATATTCAAATATAACAAGGTTCAACTAATATGCACATCAAAGTCTTCCTAACATAAAGTTCAAATCAGATAACGCATGGTTCAATAAAATATAAGTTCAGATAAACAACGAGTCAAACAAACAAAAGAAAGGGTTCATAGCAATGGCATGGAAACCCTAATAAGAAGAAAAGTAAATACTTGAAAGACATCATAAGGAACCTTCTTTGAAAGGTCGAATATCTCATGCGATAACATAAGTGTCTTAAAGTAAGGCAGAATATCCGTACCTTAAGCAATTGAGAGAAAAAGAATGAGCGAATATACGAAGATGTAGCGTCGCTGTCTCCTCATGAATCTACACGGATTATGATTTATTTAATACTTATTAGAATCATTAATATTATAACGGATTTATCGCATTAATACTTTTAGAGTTGTCAATATATTCTTATTTTAGTGTGATGCAATTCTCAACATTTTAGGGTATTCCTCATTAATTCACCAACTTTCTATTTAGGTTCTAGGGTTTCCCATACTCTTTAAATATTACTAAATACGCATTAAATTCACATATTACTTCTTTTAATGATTTCCCAATTTAACCTAGAACGTAAATGATAACAAACCAAAATTAACTTAAACTCATGCGTGTCTCTACAAAATCAACTTACACTTGTTGAACCCATAATTGCTCAGAATTTCAAATTACACCCTTGACCTCTTTAAGTTCACAATCTCACCTTACTTTATCAGATTTTACACTTTTAACCCAACGGTTTTAGAATTTACAAAGCGTTACCCTAATAAATTAAATACAATTGAATGGCCCTTTAATTATCCAAAATTACATGTTTAACCCCCACACTTATTTTTATACGTTTAGTACAAGTATTTTACTGTTTACAAAAATAACCCTCAAGTTTCATAATTTACAAAACCAACCCAAAACTTTTGTTTAAAACCGAATAAGTATAATTTAAGTACAAACCCTAAAACTAAGTTTAACCAATCATTAGCTCATCATTACTACTTCATTAATTACCTTTAATGATTACAAGAAAACCCTAATTCATGCAAACCCTAATCGTTCCTTTTAAAACCTTCCTTTTTCCATGTTTAATCGAACCATAAAACTCAAAACAATTCATACAAGCTTTGAATTCATAATTATGTATTTTATTCAGGTCTTATAACATGTAATAGCTTCTGTAAAAATCAATTCATGATCTCTAAAATATTATAATGCATTGATTATTAATATATCGTTTCTAGGGTTTTAGATTCCAAATAATTCCATACGACATATTAAACATGCATGGCCAATTTTTATGTGTTCCATATGACTTATAGGACTGAAATCAACATTAGAAACATACCCTTGATGAGCTTGAATCGTTATAACAAAAGAAGCCAAAAATCTCTATTTGCCGAAACCCTAATTCACTCAAAAACTCTCCACGATCACCACAGCAACTTAGGACTTCGAACACTATTTTTCCCACCTTCTTTACCTTCAAACTTGTCCAAGAAAATTGGTCTCAAGCTCTGGAAACTGGAAATCGAATTATGAAGGGTTTTGAAGTCGGTTTGGGAATAATCGGTATTTAGGGATTATTAGGAACCGAATTTTATGTATATATATACTTTTCCAATTTTCTTGTGGGCTTAATAATGTATTGGACCTAAAATAAATGGACTCTTAATAATATAAATTTATATTGGGCTTTTATTAATTAATTTCTTTTATAAAACTATTTAATATATTCGACTAATTATTAAAGTACATAATTGATTTTATAAAATTTTAATCTATAAAAATTAACTTTACCAAGTCATTCAAGATTTATTTGGATCATATGTGATTTTCTTATAAGTTTTCTGAATTTACATAGCTCATTTGGTATTGTGTTTATTTAATTATTCTTGCTTTTGATCATAAGGGTATTTTGGTCTTTTTGTGAATTTTAGAAATTCAGGTATTACATGAATAACCTTCTGATAAAATATGATCTGTGTCAGTTATGACATTCTGATTTGACCTAAGATAGTTTGACACACGAGCCAAATATTTCACTAGTCATGGGGTATGTCCGTATGATGATGCCGATATGACTCTAGGGCGATAGAGTGATGTTGTTACGCGTTCTGGATGGTGGAGCATATTTTGTATATGTAGGAAGGGCGTATGGATGCATCCTAGATCGCTATCTGTTATATCTGTTATATGTTATCTCGATGATTGATGCGTGCATGCACGATCCCATAACTCGTAGGTCTCCCCTACAAATGTTGCCTACGAGAAATGTTGCCTTGTGAGAATATGATTATGATCGATATTTGTTTACGGGCTGGTAGTTAACTATAAACTTTATTTGAAAATTTTGATTTATACTTTGAAAATGATTATGATTTTGCTATCTTTCGTTTATTATATTTCATATCCGATATCGTTTAGTATTCGCTTTGCTTTCATATCATTCCTTTGGGCTTTTGAAGCTCGGCCGCACTTTTCTTTTCTTCCGCGGCAGGTATCTAAGCATTGGAAGCTGAGTTTTGCTTTGGGATGAGTGCATGAGTGGACTTACCTTAGAGATATTTAGCTTTGATCTTATGATGCCATTTAAGACTTATTATTTCAGATATTTTGTTGAAGTTATTTTTCCGCTGGGACCTATGTATTGAAGTCGTGTTGACTTGAATTATTCTGCATTTATGTTAAGACTTCTTTTGGATAATTATGTTTGCTTTGATATGACACCATTGTTTGTGATTCCTTTACCCTTGTCGGGTCGGGGCGTTACACAGATCGTTTTTGCTATGTAGAATTGTAAAATCGTAAGATCTTAAAATCAGGATCGGGATCTTAACAAATATGATAAATACCATTTAAACTTCAACATTTTTAAATAAAACTTCACATTATATACTCTATACTCTCAATACTATTTTAACAAACAAAATGTCTCCACAAAACACTCTCCGCAACACAAAAGTTTTAGTTTATGTTTTAAATAATCGATGTAATGTTTACGTTTTTAATTTCGTACGTGTGCGTTTTTAATTATTTGTGTAACATTTTTATTTTATGAATAAATGTTTTAGATTTTAATAAATACAAAAAATGGTTTGAATGGTGAGTGTGGTGAAATTGATAAGGATGCCCCTAGTAAGGGGATTCAATCCACTTATACATTACATTCGCATCTCCCTTTCTCCCTGATTGGGAAGTGCAGTAAGAAGCGGCCAAGTTCATTTAAAAAAAAACATTTTTAACACAAAATAAAATTTCATTAATAATTAAAATGTTACAATACTAAATAAAAACAGTAATATATTAAATATAGAAATCTGAAATACATAAATCATAAATCTAATCTGAATGCTCCCATGCTGCGAGTCATATGAGAGTACGATAACCGCAAAATCCTCGATCTGGTACCAATCTTCCTCGTCTAGCAGAGGTTCCCGGTAGCTTTCAGTTGGTAGTGGGTTGATGCACCTACACCATCTTTTCGTTCTCCCGGTAGCTCCATTGATTTTGGTCGCGGCGTTGTCCGTTATCTTTTGAACACACACTTGTCGCATCGCGTCTTTGGGCTTGATCTTTCAAAATTTGTCGATCACAGCTTTCGTTCAGCGTAATGTCGTTTATCTTGTAGTTTTCTCTCTCATCTGTTGCTTCTCCGTCTTCGCCTGGTCAAACAATTCGATGACGCTTTTAATAGCCTTTTTTGGAGCCTCATCGTCGTTATTGCATTGATTTTGAGCGGCAAACGCATATCTTCAACGGAATGGGGAGGCGGCAAGCCATAAAATCTTGTGTTGAGAAGTATTTTGAGTTTGAATTGTGTGAAATAGATTTGTGGATTGAAGTGTGTTTGTATCGTGTATTTATCAAGGTTAATTTTTTTTAAACCGTTGCATATAAAACGGTAAGTTTTTGACATAAAACGTTTGAAATACTCGATCGAGAGGGCAACCAAGTTGTGTGAAAGTTAATGGACGATCGGCACGCCACATCAAGGACGATCGATCCTTCAATCGATCGAGGCAAGCCTCGATCGAACTACTGGAGGCAGCCTAAGAGTGAATGGTGAGTGGGAGTGTGAGTGAAAGTTGGAGAGAAAGGCGTGTGGCCGGCGGAAGGTGAGTGAGTGTGTTTACTAGTAACGGATAAAAGTAGTCTAATTATATTTTGGATCATGTTAGCTTTTATTGTGAGGGTAAATGAATAAGTTGGTTCATATTTTTTATTATAAGAAAAAAGTTTTATATATTTAACTTGTTTTTATTAGTGAACATGACTTATCATGTTTGACTTAACTTTAGAGGATCTTAGGGTTCGTTTGGTTTTTTTTTTGCTAAGAATCACAATGGATATCAGATTTGGTATGAGGTAAAATGATAATGGATATAATTAAGTTCATCATTACCTTTGCTTATTGTTTGGATGACAAAATATGGTATGAAAAAGTATATAGATATCCTAATTTGATTGGGGAAATATCAAAATTATTGTCTTATATAGTACCAATTTAAGGTATGTTTTATATGCTTATCGATGGAATTATGAAAATAAAGATATCTTAATCATACCATAATCACTTATATTTTGTGATACCAACTCTCCTTTTTGGGTAAAAGGCTGATTTTTATTTTATTTTAAAGCGACAAGTAGTTCTCACCATAATCTGTAGCCTTGTCCCCATTTTTAGGAGCATTATTTTATTTACTTCTACACCATACAGTTTGGGAGGAAACTATACATCTGACATGAGTTAACATGTAGACACAAACCCTTTGATGAGACTAATTTATATCAATTTAAATATTTTGTAGCAGTTCAAATTTACGAGTACTCTTTTAGTTTCAAAATTATTGTTTATTTTTCTATTTTGAGATGTGTTAAATTAATTGTACGGTTTTTATTCCAATGTGCTCTTTGGAAATGGAGAAATAAGGCGTGAAAAATAAGATATTTTCCCGTTTATTCAAAAAAATTCGAAGACTTGGATTTTCACTCGTTGCGAATCGAGGCCTGTTAATTGGGATTGTTGGAATCAATATCCTCTAGACCTGTTTGTGAATAGGATTTAGGGGTCAGGTTTGTTTGCCTTGGTTCCCTTTTGGTTGCTATGGCTTTGTTTTTTTTCTCGTGTTTTGTATATTCTCTTGTCTCCTCGTTTTGAGCCGTTTTTGTTTAAAAAAAATTAGCCTTTTATAAAGAAAATATATAATATTTGATTCGTTAAAAAGTGTTGTGTTTCAAATTTTGTAAATTGTGTATGTTTTATATGAGTAAAATAATTTTGGAAAAAGTAACTAGCAATAGCAATACAAAAATATGACCATGTATGAGGATGTCACATTAGTATAAAATGATACTCCATATGTTTCAAAATGATTATTCATCGACAAAAAACACACAGTTTAAGAAAAACATAATTATTACTAATTTTTCTTTTTTACTTTTTACAGAATGACAATTTACCTTTAACAAATTATTTAATGTCTTATTTAAACCATGTAATATAAATTTCAACCAAAGATAATACGGTAATGATTTTGTGGATTTTTTTATGGGTATACCACGGTTAACGCTACCTTTGTAATATATGAAGTTGTCAACCAACAAAAAGGTCAACCATGGTGATATATGGTCCATTTGTCAGTCAAGTAGATACTCCCTCCGTCCCAAAATTATAGTCCCCTTTCTATTTTTTCGGTCTTTCTTTTACCACTTTGACCTTAAGTATTTTTTCTTGTGTTATATAATATTTGATGCAAAATATATGAATGGATTGAGTTTTTAATGTATTTTCATTTGGTATAATTTTCATCAACTATTGTATAACATAAACGAAAATATTTATGGTCAAAGTTGAAAGAGAAAGACCAAAAAAGTCAAACGGGGACTATAATTTTGGGACGGAGGTAGTAAATTTTTATTTGTACTTGTATTAAACCTCAACCAACTACCTTCGCTCAATCGTCAATAACCTAGGTCCCTTTCACTTCATTTTACATATCAAAACTCAAACAGTAAACCGGGCCGTTTTGAAAGGAGTGCAAACGGTGTCATTATACATGATTACATGACTATCAATTGACGAGGCCCACAAAATTTCATGCACTTCTGTTATATATATACACAATACAAGGTTTAAGTTTAATTAGTTCATACGCTACTAATACATCTGTATTTTATGTGTGTTTAAAGGTCTCTTTGTGGTGATGACACGAGATCATTGAAATTTATAAGACGGCCCCGCAATAAAACATACTTATCTGTAACGGCATAAAAAAGTTAGGTACATGCTCGTGTATCGTTAGAGTACGTCAAGGTGACTCGATATTTATTATATTTGTCCACGAGATCGGCATTCAATTTATAAATAACATATAATTTGAACCATAGATCGATTTGCATGTGTGATATAAAATATATTTTATAAATAAAAGTGACACGAAAAAACTTTTTTCTAAAGTGAGTAATTGGTAAGACAATGACTACATAACAAAACTTTGGGTGTTCTCTTGACTTTGGTTCACTACTTTACTTTGGCTTTCTTTTTATCTTTTTTAGATTCAGATTCAACACTCTCTAACGTCAAGAAAATGACATCCTTATCATGTTGTAACCACCAAATATATTACTTGAATTTGTATGTACGTGTTATTTATAATTTCCAATACAAAAACATGCAACGTAGATCGTATGCAATCTACCGTGATCATGGCAGTTCACACGACGTAATTTTAATTTTTTTTTGAAAGTCAGCAATACATTAACACAAAAAAAACAAGAACAATATATCAACAATAAGATAAAAATTCGTAACGGACTATCAACAATAACTAATAGGGTACTCCTACGATGTAACGACAAATAGACGGTTTGTAAAATGTTCACGACATTCTCTAAGATGGAATTAATATTAAAATTAAACTCAAATAATAAACGAGTACTGGTAAAATCATTTGGACAAACTAGAAGTTACAATCAGTTTCTATTCAATATACGGAGTAATTAAAAGTAAAGTAAAGTAACTTTCAATACCGTACGTTTTTCACGGGTTATGAGAGAGCTTGAGACGTAGACAGTCTTACCCATATGTAAGGTAGAGAGGCTGATTCCGATTTTATTAAAAGTAGAAATGGACTTCCGGCCTTGTAAGGGATGATGATCAAACCCTTGACTTCTGCCTCTAGAGTCAAGGGTAATTAACACTTGATCCAAGCCTTGCTATTTGGATTGCATGAACATTTTCCATTTTGATTTTTATGCATTTTGAATTGTAGGTAGACATTCTAATATTATAAAGTGTTAACGGATATCAACGGAACTGCAATTTATTTCTCAGTTTTAAGATGAAAAAGTTAAATAATCTATATGTAGCCTAGAGTATAGATTAATACATGGAGTGATAGATTGACTTATGTTTTATTTAATGTTTTAATTCGTTAAAGGAAATTTTTACTAGCAAAAGTTCATTGCCGTATTGGGAGTTGGTAGATTGACTTTTGTATGGCTTAGGAATTGCGTCAGATTGATCTTCTAGAATGACACCTACTTATTATTAAAAGGGATTGTTTAGTCTTGAACCTTAGGCCCTAGGGTTAAGAATCTTGAGGACCCATGTAAAAGTACCGAAAAAATATTTTTTTATTGAAAAAGTGTGGGTCCTTGAGTTTTTAAATTATTTTTTTGATGTTTTTTTGTGGGTCTTTCCTCTTCTTAACCAGTGCCCTTAGGGCACTGGTTAGACAATCCCTTATTAAAATTTAGAGTAAATTACATGAATGGTCCCTGTGATATGTCAAAAGTAACAACTTTCGTCCCTGAAAGTTTGAAGTTGCACTGGTAGTCCCTAAGTTGGTAAACAAATAACACCACCGATCATTTGGCTTAACGGCCGTTAAGTAAGTTAGTTATAATTTACACGTTAGCCCCTTTGATTAAAGATCGTTGCATCGTCTATCCTTAATAATAACGGTTGTTTATAATTTAAAGTTTTCACATGTTTTTATCCGTTTTCGTCAATTTTTATACATTTTCGTCCGTTTTTCTTACGTTTTAGCCCGTTTTCAAACATTATGATACGTTTTTGTCCATTTTTTTTACGTTTTCTCCCGTTTTCTTACATTCTCATACGATTTTGTCTGTTTTTTACGTTTTCGCCCGTTTTCTTTCATTTTCATACGTTTTTTTAAGTTTTCGCCCGTTTTCTTACATTTTTATATGTTTTTTTACGTTTTCGACTTTTTTCTTACATCTTCATACGTTTTTATCCGTTTTTTATGTTTTCGCTCGTTTTCTTTCATTTTCTTACGTTTTTGTCATTTTTTTTTACGTTTTCGCTTGTTTTCTTAAGATTTCATACGCTTTTGTCCCTTTTTTTACGTTTTCGCACGTTTTCTTTCATTTTCATACGTTATTGTCCATTTTTTACGTGTTCGCGCGTTTTCTTACACCTTCATACTTTTTTGTCAGTTTTTTTACGTTTTCGCCCGTTTTCTTACATTTCCATACGTTTTTGTCCCCTTTTTTACATTATCGCCCATTTTCTTTTTTTTTCATACATTTTTGTATCTTTTCTTACGCTTTTATTACGTTTCCATACATTTTTATCCGTTTTATTACGTTTTTATCCATCTTTATATGTTTTCGTCCGTTTTTATATGTATTCTTACGTTTTTATCCGGTTTCTTCCGTTTTTATCCATTTTTATCCGTTTTCGCACGTTTTCGCGTAAGAAATTTTAAGAAAACAGGCGAAAACGTAAAAAAAATGACAAAAACGTAAGAACATAAAAGCGGCGACAACGTAAAAAGCGGACAAAAACGTATGAAAATGTAGAAAACGATGCGAAAAGTAAACCGTATAAAATTGTAAAGCGGCCAACAAACATATGAAAATGAAAGCGGGCAAGCGTAAAAAGCGGACAAATCGTATGAGAATGTAAACGGAAAGCGTAAAGGACAAAAACATATCATAATGTTTGAAAAGGTAGCAGTAAACAGACGAAAATGTATAAAATTGACCAACGGATAAAAACATATGAAAACTTTAAATTATAAACAACGGTTATTATTAAGGATAGGCGTGCAGCGATCTTTAACCAAAGGGGCGTGTAAATTATAAACCAACTTACTTAACGGTAGTTAAACCAAAGGATCGGTGGTGTTATTTGTTTACCAACTTAGGGACTACCAGTGCAACTTCAAAATTTCAGGGACGAAAGTTGTTACTTTTGATATACCACAAGGACCATCCATGTAATTTACTCTAAAATTTAATCTATATTGCACGTAATTTATACTTGGGCCTTATTGGAAATTCTGAATATTCATTCTACTTTGGCTAATAGCATATTTGCGGGACCTTATTGAATGGCAAGTGATTTGCATACTCAACAAATTTATTGGGACACTTTTTTCATGCATTAATAAATTATATAAAACTCATATTGTGCATTATCTACTTGTACTGTGAAGTGTGCGGATCAATTCCCTAATTGAATATATGTGTTCGCAAATAAATATTTAAAAAAATATAATAGGTGTAATTAATCTAAGTTTTAATTGATAAAAATTCAATTTTACTCTTACATTTGTTATAAAAATTAGATATAATTATTTGAACACCGGGTCAGTCACGAACGTTTTAGGTTGTTTCAGAAAAGAAAAAAAAATCTCGTCTTAATGCAAGTTTGATTACAAAGACGAAATAGATAAGATGGTCATTATTATTATCAATATATATACACTAGACATTTTTTTTACAATCATTAATTGTAATGTGGACACTTTTTGTAAGACGGAGAAAGTATCTACTAACTATACAAGATAAAGTATAAAAGAAAACATATTTCTATATTTGATAATATTCACTAAATAAGATTAAAATTCATATAATATATATTCCGGACTTAAATCCATAAGCTCTTTGTTAATTAGTTGGCACTCATGCTACAAGAACAAGGGTTCTCCGATTTAGAACGTCCTTTTAACATGGTAAATTATTGGTAGGGTTGGGATTAATTTTTATCCACTCTAACAACTAAAAATAGATTTTAGTTGTCCATACTACTATGAATTTGTAAACCTTAAACAAACATTTCTTGGGGTGGGAGTCATTGTCCACCTTCCAACTTTATAGAAGATATTATTCTCAAGCAATTACACAAAGCCACTCCTTTTTGCGAGAAAACAAGCGAAATTCTCTACGTCGATCTAATATGTTTTGTTAAACAACTAAAAAAGTAAAAAAAGGATTACGATAACAAATTTCTATGATCCGAAAGTAGCATAAATGTAAGAAGGGACGAAAATAGGGTGAGTGTTGTAGTTCCCGAAGCATCTATGAATTTTGCGACGAATTTTGCGATGTAATGTTAAATTTTGTATATAATTTTTATTTTTCCGAAATGCACAATGAGAAAAAATACATTTATAATTTTATTTAATTTTTCTAAAATATGTTTAATATTTTTTGTACATATACAAGAATAGCCAATTAGCTAGTTTGCTTTTAAAGTTTATCAAGTTTCATTAAATTATTATAGTCGACCCGTAAAAACATGTAATCATTTTAATAAGACAATGAGTAATGGAAAAGAGTTTTGTAATTGAATGATTTTTTCCATAATCACTTAACGGAATTTAATGCAAAAGTGTTGTATAAAAATCCCCTCAAGGGTTTTAATCAATAATAATTGTCATTATTACATAATTATCTATTGAGTTATTGTGTTTTAAGTGTAAAACTAATCCGCACGGCTTTTTGACTTTACCTCAACACTACCACAAACACCATTTCAAACCTACTTTTGCTACCTTTATTTTTTAGACCCTTAAAAGTGCGAATATAATGGGGGAAAAAAAAAAAAACAATAATTTTAAGTTGTTTGTCTCGAATGAGATTATGAGACCGATGGGATACTATTTGGATTTAAACTCTTACACAGTTTTTAAATATCATTTTGGTATTGGATTTGAACCGAATCAAACGGAACTAAACATCAAATTTTCGTGAAAATCAACAACAATAACGATACAAGATTTAAGGAAACAAGTATTGTTGAGTTGTAGAGACTGATATAGGCTCTGTTTAGGCTCCGACGCTAATATACCAAGCGTACAGAAGTAGGACTTTGTGTATGCAGTAGCTCCTTAGGATTCTACTCTTAGTATGCATGAAGGAGATTGACAAAACTTTGTGCATTGAAAAAAAGCTCACGGCACTTTAGTAGAAGCTCCTAGGATGGCTTCATCCGAGACTTTTGTCACTTGAGACATAGCTTACGAAAGACATAACAGGAAGCATAGACTTAGCCCATATGGAGTTAGTTGGATTTAGTCCGGCCCCTAAGTTGTTACCTTGGGGAAAAAGCTTTGATTAGGGTTTCCATACCTATATATAACCCCTCAATGTAATTGTAAACTTAATCTCTTGTGTATGTGCATGCCTCAATAGTAATATCTCTCTGGTTTGACCTCCTAGACCGTCACGACTACCTTATTCGTAAATACCACGTTATATTTTGTGTCACTTTACTTTTTGCAAGTTTTGTTTGTGTTCATTGTTTGTACAGAGGTGTGTAAGGTGCTATATGTCCTACAAAGTGGTATAAGCCTCCTTCTTAGGTGCTTTTTATTTACTGAGCTTAAACTGGTCTCCCAAAGGTTGGAATTTAGCCTTTGCATCCTTAATATTAAACTTCTCTAACACTTTCAATGTTTATTTCTCCTGGGACAGCATAAGAGTACCCTTTGTTTTATCTCTAATAATACTCATGCCAAAAATCTGCTTTGGGGAGCCTAAATCCTTCATCTCGAACTCTTTAATCCAGTGTTTCACGATCGAACGAAGCACATCAAGATAAGATATCACTATATCCGAGAATTGTTAAGTGAAGGGACCTTATCTTTGATGAATATTCTTGGAACAGAGAACCCTGCGGACATGTCCACCAAGGTGGTGACAATAGAGAAGTTGAAGCTCTAGATGCTTTTTAAGATGACTTAGTCTGATTTTATCGTATAAGGGATTTTCAAGGCTGGTGCTTGACTATTTGTTCTTAGACGTAAAAGAGTTTGTAATGTTATTCCTAGGGCGAGGACGCCTGATTATTTGTTGTTCCTCAAGTGTTATGGGATTTATTTGATTCTCAATGCAAGGATTCCTGATTTTGTGTTTTTATGTTATTCGTATTTATTGAAGTGTTATAGAGTGTTCGTGTTTCGTAAATGTTTTATTGTAATATTTCATAGGGGATTGCCAAGATAGGTTAGCCTGAAGGTTTGTGTTTTTGGCCTCTGAGACGCAGATGTCGTGTTTGTCTTTCCTGGTAATTTTTCTTTTAATGATTGCAATGTTTTTTTAAGGGTAGATTTGCCTGATAGTTTATATTTTTTTCGCTATACTGGCGCGGGTAGTATATTTGCTAGAGTGTTATAAGTTTTATGAGTTTTTGTTTCCAGGGTTGTCATGCTTGTTTGGCGGGTTGTTTTAGTGATGGGAAGAGGTCTTCCCATGATTTTTGTGTAGGGTGTTTTATAGATTAAGTTCTTTGTATGTGAACCTTGTAGAAGGCATGTTTGTTTGAATTCGTTTTTCGGTAACTTTTGGAGATGTATGTATGGCCTTCATAAGGTTTTCCTAGTTCATGAAGTATTTGTTCTTTTCGAGGCACATGTGCCTCATAAATGTTGTTTATTAGTTCTAAAGCTACAAAATGTTTTTGTTTATAAGTCCCCCTAGTGTTTTGCGACGTTTTCCAGGTTAGATTAGCCTGATGATTCCAATTCAGGTTAGATTAGCCCGACGTTTTTGATCCAGGATAGATTATCCTAATGCTTTTGCGTCAGGTTAGATTAGCCTGATGTTTTTTATTCAGGATATATATTATTATGGTGCTTTGGTTTGTCATGAGATTTTACGTTTCTTACTGATAGTATTTGTCTAGGTCCCTTAGCTGCGTTTGTGGGATTGTGGATTGCTCACTTGCCTTTGAGCCTTTTAGGCCGCAAAGATTAATACCATGGTATTTCTTGATTTATGTTATGTTTATAAGTTCTTTGAGTAGTTTTTGTAAAGAGTATTTTTCAGGTTCGTAAGCTTTTTGGGCGTTGCGTGACTTTTACTTTTATCTTTTTGTGTTTTTGTGGCGTTTGTAAAATTTGTTTTGGTAAACCTTTTCGGTGTTAAATGCGTTTTTGTTTTGTGAGGATGTATGTGCCCGTTTGTTATGATACCACATTTTTTACGAGATTTGAATGTAACTCTGTCGAGAGTGTTTGCTCGGGATCTACGAATCTTGTAGATTTTGTGTATCAGGTCGTGTTTGCTTGATAATGTCATGCCTCACTTGTTGTAAGGCTTAAATAAAACTCGTTGGAGTGTTGGTTTGCAAATTTCCTCTGATGGAATGTGCATTTCAGGTGTAAAATTTTGTAAATGTTGATACTTTGTGTGGTTCGGGAGGTCGAGGTTGATCAAACATGATGAATCTATGCATAGTTCTAGTGAGATAAAGTAGAGAGAGGGTGGAGAAAAACACTAAGTTTACTAGATTAAAGATGAAAGGTTTACACAATGATTTTCCACACCCCTCATTGAGAGTCATGAGGGGTATTTATAGGGTCATTAGAATATAAGTATCCTATTTGTACAATAGTAGTCCCTGCGGGCACAACTACCTACGTATCTAGTCCAATTCATGTGTAAGACTTTATCTTTATAAAAAAACGAGGCTAACAATATCCCTCCAAGAACGTGAATGGTTACAATGAGACCTATAAACAAAGTAAATTACAGTAAGAATAAACAATGTTGACGTTGTTGAAGCGCAGACTCTATGTAGTCTAGATACTGAGGATAACTTGAAGCTCTCTCTTCTGAAAATCTCGGCATTTGATCTTTGTAGCTCTGAACTTCAACTATAATTGTCTAGTTAGGTTATTACTCCCTCCTAACTAGTGAGCCCTTTTCTATCATCTGCTCCCTCCTGAATCGACAACTTTCTTTCATAAAATCTCTTTAGTCTTCAAACACGCATCGGAGAAATTAGACTCTTGATTGTAGCACAATGGTTGTCGATTGAGAACATCATAACAACATAACTCACTTAGTATTGCATCCAAGTTGGTAAAAATCCCCGATGTACACACACTACTTATTCTTCTTCGGTATTAAGCATAATTCCCTCAATCAATCTAATCACGGAAGACGAAACACTACTTTTTCCTTCATGTACTTCTCCTTCCTAATGGTTGCGAGCTATCGGAATTATCATAATGTTGCGTACATGCCGTAGAATTACCTTTTTCTTGATGCAATATTGATGCGCGCGGAAGGCGCGTTCGGGGTCAAAGGAAACTTCCTTTTCTTCGAGCAAGTTTTTCTACCTCCTAGGCAGTGAACCTAATCGTTGTAGTGTAGTATGGGGTAAGCCTTGGGGATTGATATCGTTCTCTAGGGGAATAGGAATGTTAGTAAGAAATATATGACGAGAAGGTGGGGTTGAGGATGATTCTTTTTAATCTTTTATGATTTTTACAAAGCTAAGGTAAATATCTAGAAATTTGGTTTGGGGAGTACTTCTACCATTACCGCTTATCTAATTATCTAATTATCTCTGAATTTAGCTTGCTTATGTCTAATTGAGGAGTGTTTGTATGATGATTAAAGATGTGTTCACCTAGATACTATTACTCCCTAGTTATCTTGATTGGTCGGTTGAGTTGTCGTCCTTTATCTTGGTTGTATTCCTAAAGGTCGTAGGGTATGTGTGGTCCCTAGTTCTTTGAGGTTATCTCTCGTATATGACCTACGGAATGCAAGAGCCTAAGCTATTTCATCAGTAGACCATATCATCATAAAACATACTCAAGCATTAAATACAACGAAGATGTCTAGTTGCACTCCTAAGCCAATTTCAACTAAGATAAGAAACAACATAACAATAATCAATAACTAGGTTTCATAGATCTAAGCAAACACACAAGAAATTTAGCTAGACATGATAGACAAGCAAGCATACACACAATCAATCGAATACGAGATAGACATAATGATAATTTGGATTAATAAACTTATCTCGATGTATAAAATAGGGTATGGGACCCTAAGATACTGTCCAATTCGGACTACAAATGATTTAGGGTTTTTACTCCAATAGTCTACCTCCTCAAATACAGAAAAAATTGAATTCTATATATAAATTTTCAATCGCGACGACGTCACTTTTTGCATGGGACTACGTCAGGTATCATTAGGGTTTAAATGCGGGTCAAGTCAGCGATGGGCGTCGCCTTAGAGTTGTGGCGCCGTCGATTAGGGCCGTCTTGATTCTAGATCCGGGCGTCTGAGGTGAAACGTGAGTGGCGCGCCTCCTTATATAAAGCGTGCGCCGTCGGTTATGTGACTATAATTTCCGCGGTCGCGTGCATTTTGATCAAGTCTTCATAGAGGGGCGGTGCAGCGCTTTGGTTGGGGGCCGTCGATACTGATGATCATCTTGAGTGGCTTTGATCTTGACTTTGCCATTTTCTTCATGTATTTTCTCCTTTTCGTCCAAATGTGCTTCATTCCATCATTTTGCTTCCAAAAGACCTAAAAAGTAAAAGGAAAATTAGCGTGCCGGATATAAAATGAAATAAGGCTTAAATGACCCCTAAAAGCGTTTGCTTGTCCTCAAGCAAATGTGCACTGACAATCAATTTATAATTAGGGGGGCATTGGTTTAAAATAGTTTAGAACAATTAAAAGTACCACAATAGTTATAACAAATGCGAAATCATACACTAGCACCTCACAAGTGGTGTTTGGATTCTCTCCTCTCTCGGGTTTATATGAAATATAATATGAATGGAAATAGAAGATAAACACTCATTATCGGCATAGTACAGATTACCATAAGCTTGAGACTAGATCAAACCTCCACGCTTGCGTAAGCACCTAGGAACAACTATCTAAGAGGTCTTTACAAGGGTTGTAACGTTAGGCTTAGGGTAGGGAAACAAAGGGTTTTGTTGGATAGGGGATATTTAGTGGTGGCAAGTCAAAAATCTTATCTTACAAGCGTGAAAAGCGTGGCGTTGTTAAGCCAAGACTCGAATCACTAAATCAATTATTTATTTAATGATTCCTTCACATGTGAATCTTTGAATTTTTATCAATTATTTATTTAATGATTCCTTTGCATGCCAGGAAACAACATGTAGAAGGTGAACAAACAATCATTCGAAAGCATGAACCAAAAGCAGTCTTAGGTAAATGTTTGTTGTTACATTAGATCTATTTTCTTCATATCTAATGATGCATGGCGATTGAAGAGTGTACATCTGATGACATCAAATAGTCCTAATATTTAAGTGTCAATTTCCCCTATTATGCTCATTATTTGTATCGTTTATATGGATATATGCTTTGATTTCTTTATATTTCGTTTTCAAGTTGTAAATGAGCATAGGAAACTAAAGAGATGAGGAATTGGAAAATGACTTACAAAGATACACATTTTAGTATGCTGACTGTGAAGAGGTTACGGCGTAGTTTCACTCTCTACTTACGCCGTAACTGTAAACATAAACATAAAGACCAAGTCAACGTTAACCAAGGATTACAACATAACTACCACATAAGGTTACGTTGTAATACTAAGGACTTAGAGATTTTTATGACTAAGAAGGTTACGCCGTAACCATTGTATGAGGTTACAGCGTAAAAAGGGAACATAATGGAACTTATGATATTGACGAGATTATGACGTAACCATGAATGAAGATTACGACGTATATGAAACCCTAGGAGGTTACGGTGTAACTACTCATCTTAGTTACGCCGTGAATATCTATTTATGGATAAGATCGTGGATGATTAGACTAGTTACGGTGTAACCACAACTCAAGGTTACGCCGTAGCTATGTCGGGACTATAAATACCAACCATATTTCCAGCATTTTACAAATCTCTTTCCCTCCTCTCCTAGGGGTCGATTAGGGCACCACTCCAGGAATATTTCCAGCAGTTCCAAGTCATTTTTCAAAGGAGAATTCATGTCGATGCATCATTCTTATTAGTCAATCATCAAGTAATTGTATCAAAACACTTTGTTTAATTCAATCAATGTTTTATTCATTATTGTTTATCTAATTTACATTATGTTTGGCTAAGCACTTTTGGTGCTACGTGATGCATGGGTTCGGGGTCGAGAAAACCTCCTTTTCTAAGAGCAAGCTTTTCAACCCTCTAGGCAGTGAACCTAATTATTGTAGTGTAGTATGGTGTAAGCCTCGGGGATTGATTTCGTTCTCTAGGGGAATAGGAATGCTAGAAAGAGATATATGACGAGAAGGTGGGATTGAAGAATATTCTTTTTAGTCTCTTTTTATGTTTTTTAGAAAGCAAAGGTAAAAATCTCGGGGTATATGATTGGGGGGTGGTACTTCTACCGATTTCACTACTTTAGCTAATTATCTAATTATCTAACTAACTATGGATAGATTACGCTAATTGAGGTGTGCTCGTATGATGATTAAAGATGTGTTCACTTAGATGCTATTACTCCCTAGTTATCTTTTATTGGTCGGTTGAATTGTCACTTGCTTTTTCTCAATTGATGTGTTGTATTTCGATTAGTCGTAGGGCGGTGCCTAATTCCCTAGTTCTATGAATTGTAACTTTCCTTTAGAATACCCGAGATCGACAAGTGCAATAACATCTCCCCCGAATACACTACTATCCTAAAGCTACAATTCATGCAATATACACAAGGAAATGGCCTAGGTGCACTCCTAAGCTTTTTTGCTATTTAGGACGTTCTAGTTCGCAACAATGAAAGAAGAAGCCAGTTTTCCTTACTCTAGCATCTACCAATTAAGACAAGTGTCACACCCCCAAATTACGTGTTTTGCAGCGGAATGGAATACCTTGGGGAGGACTGTCATAGCATCAAAGTTACAGTTATATCGAACGACCTAAAGTGTCGTTTAGAAAATACATCGTTTGATTTATTAAAATAATCAGAGTTTACAAAATGTAGGTCCCAAAATGAAAATCAATGTATGCGGAAATAGGTTTGATACAAGCCAAACGATGTTTTTAAAGTGTATAAATCCCATGTGAGACGCGTCGTCACCACGACTCTATAATGTGTCCATATGCATGCCATGAAGTGAATGCCTTAGATACCTGAGATAAAACATGCTAAAAAGTGTCAACACAAAGGTTGGTGAGTTCATAGAGTTTGGTTAACAAGTAAAGCCTTTCAAAAATTGTTTATGCAGCAAAGGCATTGTAAATCCACTCAGTTCCAAGTTCCGCCCATACAAAACTTGCAACCTGTGTGTTTACAACCCATTGCCAAAATATAGAATTGTCAATCTTGTTTGTAAGTAGGACATAGGTGCATACGATATATACATGTACTTAATGCAAATAATCACAGCCAACTGAACCTCTTGACAAGTCTAAATTGTTTGTACTGTTCCATTGAATAACAGATTATATTCACCCCAGGTCACGTCATCAAGGACTCAAGGGTGGGGGCGTCAGCCCGATAGCACTATCAATACCTCTCTGCCGGCTCCCGCAGGAGTTAACCAGTTGCTAAAGTTTGTATGTTGATGCATAATTGAAAACTAGTTTAACACATTAAGGCACATATCGCAATAAACCACACATAATGTCCAAAGTGTATAAGAAGTATATTGTAACACAATTGTATAAATGGTTTGAGTATTCGCAAGAGTGAAACAAGTATTTAAGCATGTATCTCCCCCAAATAGTTTGTAAGAATTTAAACGAGTAAAAGTGGGGTATGAACTCACAATAGTATGTAAAAGTTTAGAGTACTTGTGAAAGTAAATGAAAATAGTTTGAGCATGTATCTCCCCCAAAAGTAATTGAAATGTATAAAAGTAGGGGCTATGAAACTCACGGTAATCAGTAAACGTTTAGAGTATTTGTGAAAGTAAATGAAAATAGTTTGAGCATGTATCTCCCCCAAAGAGTTTGTAAGACAAATAAGTAATAGAAAGTGGGGCTACGAACTCACCTGGTGTGATTGATATGCTAACAAAATGAAGTGCAAGAAAATGAGGCTCGGAAACTATCCGCGACCTAAAATGAATGATATGATACTTAATGAGTTATGATGTAATGTTATGCATGCATTTCGTATGTTATTTATACCATTTGCGAGTTTTGAAAATAATACTTATCATCGAAAAATACTTTTTTGACGTCTTGACCATCCAAAAATCACTTTACAAGTATTTACGTCAAAATGTCATCCTACAACGGTTTTATAATGATTTATAGTGAAATTATCACTTTTCGTCGTAAAACAATGTCGTCGGAAATTTTCATGAAAGTGACAAAAATGGCTTCGAAAAACTAGTCGTAAAATGGTGTACGTCGCACGTTAAGAAACGAACTCGACGGTTTTGGAAAGTCTGTATAAAAATCTAGAAGTTTCAGTTCAGGAGTTTTTGACATAAAGGTCTCGAACATAAAGATAATAAGGGTTAAAGATTGTGATTTTGTCCAAGTGTTGTGTAAAAAGTGAGTTTCGGCAAAGTTTAAGCAACCGTAAATAATTTATTAAAACTCCGCTATACAAACGGCTTGTCGTTTTGAAAAAGAAAAATATGCTCGGTGATCTTGATTTTATTAGAAGACAATTCGTTCCAAAAAGTTCCACATCATGGTTAAAAACAGCCCTCAACATGGTCGTTTCAGCTACCGTAACACTTGTCTCGTAAAATAATATAGTTTTTCAGAAAATAATAGTTACGGCAATTTTATGAAACGTGCATATCTTTGTCGTTTCAAATCCGTTTTCTACGTATTATACGTCCTTAGCTTCGTATCAAAGTATACTAATATATTTTTGATAAGTCGAAATAATTTGTAAAGCTTAAAGCTCGTTTTTGACTCGAATAAAGTAAAAATAGCTTGCTGAAATTTCTGAAAAATATATATTTCGTCGTCAAACTTGGAAAATTCATAACTTCTTCGTTATAACTCCGTTTTAATCCGTTCAAGCGGCCACGGATTCGTTTTAAAGTATATTTTCTAAATATCAAGGCCAAAATTTCGTGCCTACTGTCGGATTTTCCAGAAAACAAAATAAGGACAGAACACTTTTATAACTTATCGAAAATAGTTTTTCTCGTACTAAACCTATTCCAATCCCTTCAAATCAACTCCAAAGCTAATCTAATCCTACCATACACCTTCTTAGGGTGTCATGGGTTCCTAGACATCATCAAGACCAAAATATATCAAGGGGATAATTATAGGATAACTTTATATATATATAACTCTAAAAATCATGGAAAAATGGTATAAACAACACAAGTCATGCATGTTTGTTCCAAAAATGAAGAGATACATATGAAATGAAAAGGAAACATGAAAAATGAAAGAAACATGCTTACTAGTTATTATGATGAGGTGCAAAGAACAAGGTTTAGCCTAAACACTCTTGGTTTTTATTTCAAAACCTTATAAAGAGTGTTATCTAGATTGTTTTTATGCTTGAACTTGAAAAAAAATGATGATCCCTTCTTGAAAACACCTATGGCCGGTTTTGAGAAGCAAGAAACAAGGAGAGAACTTTTGCTAACACTTGAAGAATTATTTTGAGAATGAATGAGATAGTAATCAAGTAAGACTTTTAGGAAATGTGTAAATTTCAACAATCAAAGAAACCATGCTAACATTTATTACCACCCTCCCCTTGGTCGGCCAAGGGGGAGGGATTTGGTAAAATATATATATATTTTTTTAATAAAGTGTTGTGTAAATATTTACTTGTGTAATTTGTCAAAAGTGTGTAAGTAAATTGTATAGTTAAATGTAACTTGTAAGGTAAATGGAAATTTTTAGATAAAAGTAATTGTTAATAGATCAAAATAGAATGTAATGAGATAATAAAAATTGTAAAAATACATTCCTTGTAAAATTTGAGTGATAAAATAATTATCGAGTAGTTTTTAAGAAAAACGTCGTAATAATATAAATTTAACAATTTATATACAAAATAAATTTAAAACACTAGGTAAACTCAAAATATTATTTTTATAAACTAAATGTAAGTTTAAATATATGTCGGGATCATTTTTGAAAGTAACGGATTAAATATTCAAATTAATAACTCACGCGACAACGTTTATTTAATATAAAATTCACGCGTCAAATGTGAAATGAAATGTCATGAATGAACTAACATGATGCAAATGAAATGTAGACTAATCTTAGTCCATATAAAATGTTCGTGATGATATGATCATGAATTCGCCGCTAAACCATAAAGGCTACGCGAATTTGGAACACGCGAAGCTAGTTTACGATAAATGATGAAATTGTGAAGCATGAATTGTTTTGAGAAATGACCAAAAATTGAGAATTGTGACAACAAGAGACAACCTAACAACAATCAATAACTAGGTTTCATAGATCTAAGAAAACCCAAGAGTAATTTAGCTAGACATGTTAAACAAGCAAGCATACACACAATCAATTGAACATGGGGTAGACATAATGATAAATTGGATAAACAAACTTATCTTGTGGTGTAAAATAGGGTATGGGACCCTAGAATACTGTCCAAGTCGGACTACAACTGAGTTAGGGTTTGCTCTCCAAAAGTCTACCTCCTTAAATATAGAAAAATCGAATTCTATATATAGAATTACAATCGCGACGGCGTCAGCTTTTGCTAGTGACGTCGTTAGGTCGCCGTCATTAGGGTTTCGTTTGGGCCAAGTCATCATTGGGACGGCGTCAGTTGAGATGTGTGACGCCGTCAGTCTTTAGTAGCTGATTGGGGCTAAACCGTCAAGTTTAATTACACAAGCTAACCACTTGTGAATGGTCAACCGTAACAAACTTAAAACAGCTCAAACACTAATACAATTAAGATCAGGAGAATATAATGAATTCCCAGGTCGTTAAGTCCCACGGAGGATGAATTGGTGTATAAACACTTGATAAGATGATAGAATGATCACTAAGGATAGTGATCAGTAAGGATATTGATGGAAAATTACCTAAAGAAAAGATTTATAAATTACAGCGACTTAAATGCAAATTAAAAGAAATTAAAAAGTTAAAATATATTAAATAAACGCTATCACTATTTTTACAATGATGTTTTTGTGATTTATAAAATAAAATGACTTAAATAAACTATTTTAACTAAAACGTAAACTCAAATTATCTAAAAACTAGATTTAAAATGAAAACGTACGTTATGTCTAAAAATTACGCGAGTGCGCAAGCAAAAACGTAAATTTTATGAAATAAAAGTCCTACAAGTGTAAAAACAGTTTTATTACGTACTATATGACAAAAGAAAATTTTAGAAAAAAAATTTATATTTTTTAGACTTTTATATTTTTTATTATGAATTAATTAAGATTTTACACTAATTAAATGTTTAAAAATACTAAAACAAATGAGAAAAATCTGAAACTTTTTTGTAAAATACTTATTATCAATACTAATCTAAGAAAAATGCAAAAGTTGAAAAAGCTACTTCGAATAAGCTACAAATAAGCTAACTAAGTTGTATAAGCTTAAACTGACAAAGGTAGTTATATATTTGATTGTGCAAGATTTGAACGAGACAAGTCCCAAGGGCAACTGGTTTACAGGTACTCTTCTATCACTCTCCTAAGGCTGGAGGTCTCAGGTTCGAGCCTGCCTCCACCCTTTTTGCAATTTATATTTTTTTTATTTCGATTTTTCTTTTTGCAAACTATTAAGTACTATGTAATAACCACTTTCTATAACTATGACTTTTTACAAAACTGATTAATAAGCTCAGTATGAGCTTATTTTCTCAACAGTGGCAAGAAAATGGAAATAAGCTAAAGAGTCAAGCCAAATGGCTTATAAGCTACTAAATAAGCAAAATGAGAATTGGAAATTAGTTAAATACTGATAATAAGCTAAAATGACAACTGAACAAGCTTAAATACTTGAAAATAAGCACTGGTTAAGCAGAAATAAGCACTGATTAATTGACAAGTACAGGACACTTTTTTATTCACTAGGCACCTTTAGGCTTATTTTTAAGCACTTAGATAAGCTATAAAATGAAAACAAAGACTTGGATTATCAAGATGACCAGATAAGCTATCCAAAAAGCTGAGGCTTTCACAGTGGGGTCCACTAGAGAACTTTTGGTGGGCTTTTAAAAAATTAGAAAAACCACTGAGTATAACTCAGTGTACTGAGTTAAAATGGACAAAACAATAAGGAGTGCAGCCTACCTAATAAGCTACAAATGGAAAAATAAAACATGGAACCTTGAGTCAGCTAGATGAGCTTCTCAAAAGGCTAAAACACATAAGCTAGAGGCCATTAATAAGCTCTCTAAGAGCTTGTGAAATGGGGTACCACAACTGTGCACAGAGCACTCTTTGACTTTTTGAGAAAATGAAGCAGTTTGACTTATATGAACTTGTGATTGATCTTAAACACTAATATTGATGTATTAAGGTGTATAAATACTGAATTGAACAAGTATAACAACTTCTTAACACAAAACCATGATTATAAGACTTAAAAATCCAACAGACAGATGAACAAGGAGATTAAAAGGATTTTTTGACTTTTCACAAAATGAAGACTGGTTTTATGTTTCTTTGAGCTACTAAGAACTAAGGAAATATAAGAGAGGCAAAAGCCATAACATAAGCAACCTTTAACACAGTTAAACTAGCTTATCCAAACACACCTTATAAGACTGTTTTGGAACTTTTTCAAAGACTGAAACAGATTAAGACCATGAGTTGGGTTACAGACCTTAAATTAACATTTATTAAGACTAATTAAACACTAAACAACAATACTAACAACATAAAACTAAGAAATACCCATTATGCTATATTGACTGCTAAACTAAAGTTTTTAGTAACTATAAATCAAAAAGAACAAGTATGTAATATTAAGCTATAATATCACTAAAACACACCAAATAAACACAAATAACACAGAGATAAGCCATACTAAGTAGTACTACAGTGAATTACCAAAAATGATCAAGAGGCTTACAAGTGGCTTCCAACTGAAAACTGAGAACAAAGACCAAAAAATACTTCCTATAGAACCTCCACAGGTTCACTAACCCATTTCCATTCAATAATCAGGCTGCTTCAGCTTTGACCTTCTTCACCATGGATTTATGAATTTTTAACTAATTATTTGGTATTTTTTTGTATTTTTGCTTTTTTATAACTAGAACTGATTTTAAGGTGTCTAATAGCTTTTATAAGCTATTTTAGGAGCTTATGTGACTTATAAGTCCAAGACAACAACTGATTAACAACATTCAACATTCATGAGATTTGTTAAAATTGAAAAATTGCATAACTTGAAAACAGAATTTGAAACTTGAAATTTATGTTAACAAAGGTTTTATTTTACATTAATAACTTGAAATACAGAGCTTAAAGCTTAAAAAAACACTGGAACTTGAAATTTAATAAAAACGACATAAACTAAATTATAATAAAAACTAGATATATTCTCCATTGCTTCTTTCTCTTTCTTTATAGACTTTCTAAGACTCCCACATGCTTCTGAAACTTTCCCACTTTAAATCTTAGCCATTGGATGAGTCAAAGTAATCTCAGCCTTCAAAATAGATTTTGGCGCCAAAAGTGCTCATGGTTGCTTGAGATAATTTCAGAGCAATTAAAGAATCTTGGGGTGTTGTGGAGGTGGAGGGGGACAGATTAGATAGTAGGAATGGGCTGGTGATGATTTGAAAAGCAAAACCAGTTGTGTGTGTGTAACAGTAAAGGTTCATGGTGGGGAAGCATTAACTGCTTGTGGGCTAAGATGTGAGGAGGGGGGATGAGCTGGAAAGGTGGGTAGTGAGGTGAGGTGGAGATAACAGGTGGTAAAAACCACTGGTATTGGCTTAAACAGCCATGGGAGAGACAGTGAACAGTGTGCGCGGTTTTATCGTTTTTAAACATTGGACCGGGTTGTGGATTTGGGCCTGGGTTTGGATTAATATTGGATCCGGCTTGGTTTAAGTTAACAACAAGGACCAATTATGTAATTCTGCCAAAGTTGAAGGAGCTGATATTGAAACTTTTCCAATCATATCACAAGGACTAAACCTGTAAATCTTGAATAGTACAAGGACCAATTGCATAAAATTCTATTTATATCCTTCCAGGGACTAAATCTGCCAGATTTAAAACTAGAGGGACCAAAAATGTAATTTCTCCAAAGGTTATCATAAGGACCATTCTTGTCATTTATAAATAGTACAAGGTTAATATTTGATAATTTTCATTTTTTTAATTTAACCAAGGACTATTTTTGACAATTTTCAAAGTTTAGGGACTAAAGTTGTCATTTTGTGATTTTTGAACTTTAAAAGGTTTGTTTTGACAACTTAATGAATCCCATGGACCTTAAATGACCTTTTACAAGTTTTTGAATTACCAGGGACTAATTTTGACAACTTTTGTAACTTGGGGGACTAAAACTGCCAAATATGCAAACTTGATACGTTTTTCACCAGATTTTGATGTTTTTGCATTTAAAACATATAAAACACTTGTTTGTGATATTTTCATCATTTTAATGTGTTTCTGAGTGTTTTCAGATGTTTTTGCATTTAAAACATATAAAACACTTGTTTGTGATATTTTCATCATTTTAATGTGTTTCTGAGTGTTTTCAGATGTTTTTGCAGTCTAGATAGTATAAAAATGATGAGTATTTAGACACTCATCAATCCCCCACACTAAGATATTGCTAGTCCCTAGCAATGATTTGAAAAAATTTAATGGATTTCATCTCTTTACCAAAAGCCATTACTTCTGGAGTAGCCAATTGTTTTGATTCAAGTAAGAACCTTGGCACAACGATAACCAAATGATTTTGAGCAAATCATAAGCTGTGAACGGATTTGATTTGTCTTTACCAGAAGCCGTTTGCTTCTGGACTAGCCAACTCTTAGATAAAATATCTTTGGTGAGTCGATTACCAATTATGGTTTTCCAACTGCCTTTACCACAAGCCATAAACTTGCGGGCTAGCCAACTCTTCACTAATTAAAGATATGGTGAGCTGAACACCATACAATTTTGGGCAAATTGTAAGCCATAAACGGATTTGAGATATCTTTACCAAGAGCCGTTTGCTCCTGGATTAGCCAATCCTTATGTGGGTTAGACATGGTGGACTGATTACCATAATCTGAGTAAGTGAAAAACACTTACTCCAAAAAAAAAATTTTGGCCAAAAATGGGGGAATTAGGCGGTATAATTACATGATAAATTACATGATAAAATTCGTGAGAATTCCCCCCCACACTTAGAAATGAATATTGCCCTCAATATTCAAAGTACCGGAGGTTATGCCGAAACATAGAACGTAAAAGGGAAATACTACGACCATTATTTTGTTTTTGATATGGACACATTTTTTTTTTTTTTTTTTTTTTTTTTTTTTTTTTTAATGATGTACTCAGTGTGGGAACTCCCCACACTAGGGTGGTAGAAAGGGGGTAAGAAGACAGAAACATGGGTGAAAAACCCATATGGTGTGTGCTACTATTTTTGATTCCCGAGTCACTAGCTTGACTCGATCCCCGCATTCATTGGTTCATGGGGAATGTTTGTAGATCCGGGACAACCACACATGGAATGTCCTCTCCAAAGTAATGCTTTAATCGATGACCATTTACTTTAAAATTTGGACCATCAGGCTGAGATAACTCAATGGTACCATAAGGATAAACCTTAGTGATAGTAAATGGACCAGACCAACGGGACTTAAGCTTTCCCGAGAAAATCTTCAATCTAGAATTGAAAAGAAGGACTCGATCACCAACGTTGAAAACGCGGTTCTTGATTTTGGAGTCATGAATCTTCTTTGTCTTTTGTTTATAGATTAAAGAGTTCTCGTAAGCTTGATCACGAAGTTCATTTAGTTCATTCATTTGAACTTTTCTGTGATCACCAGCTGTCTGTATATCGAAGTTTGCATGTTTTAAGGCCCAGTAAGCCTTGTGCTCTAGCTCAATCGGAAGATGACATGCCTTTCCGTACACTAGCTTGTATGGAGTACACCCAATTGGTGTTTTGTAAGCTGTACGAAAGGCCCAGAGTGCGTCATCCAGTTTATCCGACCAGGATGCACGATTTTCACCTACTGTCCTTTCAAGGATTCTTTTAATACCACGGTTTGAAACTTCCACCTGCCCACTTGTTTGGGGGTGGTATGCAGTAGATAGACGGTGAGTAACACCATACTTTTGCATGACTCGATCAAATTGGTCATTACAAAAATGTGTACCACGATCACTGATTATAGCACGAGGAGTTCCAAACCTGGCAAAAAGAGATTTCAAAAATTTCACAACTACTCGGGCATCATTTGTAGGTAAAGCTTTCGCTTCAACCCATTTTGACAAATAGTCAACAGCCACGAGTATGTATTTGTTACCTCGAGAAGATGGAAATGGCCCCATAAAGTCAATACCCCAGATGTCAAATATCTCACAAACTTGAATGGCATTTTGTGGCATTTCATTTCTTTGAGAGATATTTCCATGACGTTGACAAGCGTCACATGTTTTGACAAAATCGTGGGCATCCTTATAGATGGTGGGCCAATAAAACCCGGAATCAAACACCTTTTTGGCGGTGTAGTTTGGACTATGATGGCCCCCGGTGGGTCCAGCATGGCAAGTTTTGAGAATGTCAAGATCTTGTCCATAAACACACCGTCGGATGACTTGATCCGCACAGATTTTGAATAATAAGGGGTCGTCCCAAAAATAATGTTTAACATCTTTGAAGAATTTATTCTTCTGTTGGGTCGACATCCCTTTCAGTATGAAGTTACCCGCCTGGTAATTTGCGAAGTCAGCAAACCATGGGGTAGAAGAGTTTCCACGAAAAGAAACCGCATTGAGTGTCTCGAGAGGAAATGTTTCATTTATTTCCTTTTTCTCGAAAACATCTTGGTGAGGGTTTTCTAATCTGGACAGATGATCAGCAGCTAGGTTCTCAGCTCCTTTTTTATCACGTATGATGATATCAAATTCTTGGAGGAGGAGAACCCAACGAAGCAATCTCGGCTTTGCATCTTGTTTTGCAAAGAGATATTTGAGAGCCGAGTGATCCGTATACACTACACATTTGGTCAAGATTAAGTACGGCCGAAACTTCTCAAATGCATACACCACGGCTAATAGCTCTTTTTCTGTGGTGGTGTAATGAGTTTGAGCTTCAGTCATAGTCTTACTTGCGTAGTGAATAGGCTGAAAATGCTTAGCTCTACGTTGCCCTAAGACTGCACCGATAGCAAAATCACTTGCATCGCACATAAGCTCAAAGGGTAAATCCCAGTCGGGAGCAACGAGAATGGGTGCTTCAGTAAGCTTTTTCTTTAATGTTTCAAAAGCTTTGATGCACTCAGGTGAGAAGATAAAAGGAGCATCCTTTTCAAGAAGATGGGTCATTGGCCGGGCGATTTTAGAAAAATCTTGTATAAATCTACGATAGAAACCGGCATGACCTAAAAAACTCCTAATACCTTTGACGGTAGTAGGATGAGGTAATTTAGCAATAACATCGACTTTTGCTCTATCTACCTCGATCCCATTTTTTGAAATTTTATGGCCAAGGACTATGCCTTCTTTGACCATAAAGTGGCTTTTTCTCCAGTTTAGACAAAGATTTGTGTCTTACACCGTTTGAGCATTTCATCTAAATGGGAGAGACATGTTTGAAACGAATCCACAATGACCGAGAAGTCATCCATAAACACCTCCATTGTTTCCCCGATCATGTCGTGGAAAATGGCCATCATACATCGTTGGAACGTGCCAGGAGCATTACATAAGCCAAAAGGCATACGTCTGTAAGCAAAAGTTCCGTATGGGCAGGTGAATGTAGTTTTATCTTGATCCTTTGGATCAATGGGGATCTGAAAGTACCCCGAGAAACCATCAAGGAAACAATAGTATTCATTTCCTGCTAATCTCTCAAGCATTTGGTCCATAAAGGGTAGAGGAAAATGGTCTTTTCGGGTAGCGTCATTCAACTTACGATAGTCAATGCACACACGCCATCCCGTAACCAATCGAGTTGGAATTAACTCGTTATCTTCATTTGTGACAACAGTTATGCCACCCTTCTTAGGAACACAATGAATTGGGCTCACCCAAGGACTATCTAAGATCGGGTAAATCAATCCTGCATCAAGAAGCTTGATAACCTCCTGTTTGATAACATCATGGATTTTTGGATTTACTCTTCTCTGATGTTGAACTGCTGGCTTAAAGTCATCCTCCATCAAAATTTTGTGAGTACAGAACTCAGGGTTGATACCCTTAATGTCGGAGAGTTTCCAAGCAATTGCTTGCTTGTGTGACTTCAAGATTTTTATAAGAGCAACTTTTTAATCTTTACTCAAATCTCTAGCAATAATGACTGGTAATTTATCATCACCTTCAAGAAATGCATACTCGAGATGAGGTGGTAAGTCCTTAAGTTCGACTTCAGGAAATTCTTCAGTTTTCTCAACTGATTTGATTTCCTTGTTATGAAGTTCGACGGGAGGGAGTGAAAATGATGATGGATCATCATTAAGCAATTTCTCAATGAGAAGTATGTCCCCCTCAATGTCGATGGGAGCGTGATCAATTTCCCATGGAACAAAATCACTAGACAAGTAGGCTTCAATCTCTTCTAAGATGAAGTCACTTTCCTCAAATGGGGTGAGAGAAGGAGTAGAATTGGCGATGATGGGTTGAGATGAATGAGTAAGATTATCACTCGAAGAATTATGATCATAACCAAGAACTTCTTGAGAGTACTCTTCAGAAGCAACATCAATGATATCTATTCGGTTAACCGACTCAGAATCATAGTTTGCAGAGTACCTCGAAGTTTGATCAAGGTTAAAAGTGACAGCTTCATTACCAACACGTAATGTGATTTCTTGCTCAAATACATCAATAAGAGCACGGCCCGTTCTCAGGAATCCTCGACCAACAATGAGAGGAACCCGATGATCGGCATCAAAATCGACAACCACGAAGTCAGCTGGAAAATTGAACTTTCCTACTTTCACAAATACGTCCTCGGCAATGCCAAGAGGACGGGATATTGTACGATCTGCAAGCTCGAGAGTCATGCATGTAGGAGTAAGTTCCGGAAGAGAGAGTTTCTTCCACACTGAATAAGGCATCAGATTGATGCTTGCACCAAGATCGGCTAAGGCAAAGCATTCAACCATTCCTGGAAATACACAAGGTAAGAGAAATTTTCCAGGATCTCCAAGCTTTTCTGGAAGCTTCTTCAGGATAACTGCAGAGCAGTTCTCGTTAAGAGGAGTTTTAGCCATTTCAAACAGCTTTTCCTTGTTGCTTAACATGTGTTTGAGAGTTGATGCAAACTTGGGCATCAGCATGATAGCATCCGCAAAGCTTATGTCAAAATGTAACTCTTGGAAAATTTGAAAAAATTTGTCCATTTGATGACTAGCTTTTTCACGGAGCTTTTGCTCATTCAAACGTGATGGATAAGGAATAGAAGATTTGGATTTGGTATTTTCAACGGGAGCTACAGGTGGTTCAAAAACAACTCCTGGATTAGACTTGGGTTTCTGGACAACTTGAGGCTGGACATCATTGGTTCCTCCGTTATTAACAGGAAGTTCCTTGATAACTTGACTCATTTCTCCTAGTGGAGGAGGCATTGGAGTCGTAGGTCCATTGTGTGTCCTAGGTTCACTTTCCACTACCTTCGGGAGAGAAGAAGAAGAGGTAGTAGGAATAGCGGGTCCATTGTATGAAACACCACTTCTGGTTGTGATCGCCTTAGCATCGCCCCTCAGGTTAGCGATCGTGTTACTGGAAGTTTTCTGAGCCCGAGGGTTGATCATTTAAAGACTTTTTGAGATCAGCAATCTGACTGACCAACAACCTGTTCATTTCATCTTGGGATTTCATGAACTGCTTCAATAACTCATCAGATGATGGTACTGGAGGATGTGGAGGGAAATTCTGAGGTCGGATGTTTTGATTATGACCTTGTTGTTGAAAATTCCCTTGATTAGGATTCACATTCCCATGAAATTGATTCCCTCGATTGAAATTGTTTTGATGAAGATTCCCTTGTTGTTGGAAACCTTGATTGGGTCCAGGATAGAAATTACCTTGGTTTTGATAACCTTGGTTCATTCTAAGTTGATTCTGATTCCGGTTAGGATTCTGGTTAAAACCGGGTGGTGCCTGATAAGTATTAGCACGGTAGCTTGGTTCATTCTGAGGACGGTATTGATTACCTCCTTGATTTGAAGTACCGGCTATAGCATTTGCTTCAAACAGACTACCATCAGTGGCAGTACAGTTGTAGTATGCATGAGGACCACCACAAGTAACACAAACTTCAACTTTCTTCACTTCACCATGTGATGGTGTCTGTGTGAATGTGACTTTCTTTTGGTTAGCAAGAACCAAAGCCTGAACAATATCGGTGAGTTTATCAATTTTAGCATTGGTGCTAGATGTACTCACAGGAGATGAAGTAGAAGGTCCAGCATTAGACTGAGTCTGATATGCCTTCGTGCGGAAAGAACGGACCTGGGACTTGTTTTCAATGATTTGTAAGGCTTCTTTTGTGGTTTTGCTAAGGAAATTACCTCCCGCGGAGGCATTCAAAGAGTCTTGGTCAGCTTGTCTCAGACCATTGTAGACAGTATCCATTTGCATTAACTCGGTAAAACACATGATGGACACTTGCGGAGCAATTCTTTGTAACGATCCCATGCCTTCCCGAATGATTCATCAAATCTCTGAGAAAATTTCATTATCTCATTCTTAAGACTTGTAGTTCGGGAGGGAGGATAGAATTCGTTAACAAACTTCGTAACTAGATCTTCCCATGTCTCAATAGAACGAGGGGGTTGTTTCTCAAGCCAATCGGGCTTGTCCTCTAGAAAATGGGAACAGAAGAAGCTTGATAGCTTCGTGTGGGACATTCTTGTACTTGATGGTAGATGCTATCTTGTTAAACCATCGAATGTGTGCATGAGGATCATCCCGCTCAAAACCATAGAATTGGCTTTGGGTTACCAGATTAAGTAACCCGGTTTTGAGCTCGAAGGTATCAGCCACAATGGCTGGAACAACAATGGCATCTCCGTAACCCTCGATGGGTGCTTGGAGAAGCTCATTCATGGGTTTGTCTTCTGCCATTACGACAGGTGGTGGTTGGTAGACGTTCTCAGTCACGGCTGAAGGAGGAACGCTCTACGTCTACGAGGAATCTTTCCAAGTTCTGAAAGTGGACTTGTAGAACTGGAAGAACGAGTGCGCATGCACTAAGTTTAAAAATCAATTTTTTCAAAACAAATGCGAGGCAAAACGACAAGTGAACTTAACCAATAATCACAAATGAAATGGCTTCTTTGAAAAAGGTACACCAAATCACAAGGACACAAAGGCAAGTTTTAAATTTGATGTTCGGGAACTTATTATGGTCACACCCCCAGTTAGTAGGTGTACTGCCTTGATTTGCGGTGGTTGATTTTTATGTATATATTAAGTACCACTGAAAAGACGTAGGTATGATTTGTGCAAAGGGTTTAAAACTTTTTGGACAATATTTTTGGAATCGTCTCGTTTAACCAAATCGTATTTCTTTAAGAATCACCTTAAAAGAAACACAAGATATAAAACGTTACGATTGTTTTGTTGTTTTATATTGTTTTTGGGTTTTTAACACTTTAGGAAAAGTGTCAATGAATTTTTTGATTTATATTTAACTTTACAGAAAACTTTTTACAAACTGTGGTATATGTGCAAGTACGGGTCTGAAAAATGCTTAGAACACGCTTACAGCCTCCCCGGCAGCGGCGCCAAAATTTATATTTTTTTTATTTCGATTTTTCTTTTTGCAAACTATTAAGTACTATGTAATAAGCACTTTCTATAACTATGACTTTTTACAAAACTGTTTAATAAGCTCAGTATGAGCTTATTTTCTCAACAGTGGCAAGAAAATGGAAATAAGCTAAAGAGTCAAGCCAAATGGCTTATAAGCTACTAAATAAGCAAAATGAGAATTGGAAATTAGTTAAATACTGATAATAAGCTAAAATGACAACTGAACAAGCTTAAATACTTGAAAATAAGCACTGGTTAAGCAGAAATAAGCACTGATTAATTGACAAGTACAGGACACTTTTTTATTCACTAGGCACCTTTAGGCTTATTTTTAAGCACTTAGATAAGCTATAAAATGAAAACAAAGACTTGGATTATCAAGATGACCAGATAAGCTATCCAAAAAGCTGAGGCTTTCACAGTGGGGTCCACTAGAGAACTTTTGGTGGGCTTTAAAAAATTTGGAAAAACCACTGAGTATAACTCAGTGTACTGAGTCAAAATGGACAAAACAATAAGCTGAGTGCAGCCCTACCTAATAAGCTACAAATGGAAAAATAAAACTTGGAACCTTGAGTCAGCTAGATGAGCTTCTCAAAAGGCTAAAACACATAAGCTAGAGGCCATTAATAAGCTCTCTAAGAGCTTGTGAAATGGGGTACCACAACTGTGCACAGAGCACTCTTTGACTTTTTGAGAAAATGAAGCAGTTTGACTTATATGAACTTGTGATTGATCTTAAACACTGATATTGATGTATTAAGGTGTATAAATACTGAATTGAACAAGTATAACAACTTCTTAACACAAAACCATGATTATAAGACTTAAAAATCCAACAGACAGATGAACAAGGAGATTAAAAGGATTTTTTGACTTTTCACAAAATGAAGACTGGTTTTATGTTTCTTTGAGCTACTAAGAACTAAGGAAATATAAGAGAGGCAAAAGCCATAACATAAGCAACCTTTAACACAGTTAAACTAGCTTATCCAAACACACCTTATAAGACTGTTTTGGAACTTTTTCAAAGACTGAAACAGATTAAGACCATGAGTTGGGTTACAGACCTTAAATTAACATTTATTAAGACTAATTAAACACTAAACAACAATACTAACAACATAAAACTAAGAAATACCCATTATGCTATATTGACTGCTAAACTAAAGTTTTTAGTAACTATAAATCAAAAAGAACAAGTATGTAATATTAAGCTATAATATCACTAAAACACACCAAATAAACACAAATAACACAGAGATAAGCTATAATAAGTAGTACTACAGTGAATTACCAAAAATGATCAAGAGGCTTACAAGTGGCTTCCAACTGAAAACTGAGAACAAGGACCAAAAAATACTTCCTATAGAACCTCCACAGGTTCACTAACCCATTTCCATTCAATAATCAGGCTGCTTCAGCTTTGACCTTCTTCACCATGGATTTTTGAATTTTTAACTAATTATTTGGTATTTTTTTGTATTTTTGCTTTTTTATAACTAGAACTGATTTTAAGGTGTCTAATAGCTTTTATAAGCTATTTTAGGAGCTTATGTGACTTATAAGTCCAAGACAAAATGATTAACAACATTCAACATTCATGAGATTTGTTAAAATTGAAAAATTGCATAACTTGAAAACAGAACTTGAAACTTGAAATTTATGTTAACAAAGGTTTTATTTCACATTAATAACTTGAAATACAGAGCTTAAAGCTTAAACAAACACTGGAACTTGAAATTTAATAAAAACGACATAAACTAAATTATAATAAAAACTAGATATATTCTCCATTGCTTCTTTCTCTTTCTTTATAGACTTTCTGAGACTCCCACATGCTTCTGACACTTTCCCACTTTAAATCTTAGCCATTGGATGAGTCAAAGTAATCTCAGCCTTCAAAATAGATTTTGGCGCCAAAAGTGCTCATGGTTGCTTGAGATAATTTCAGAGCAATTAAAGAATCTTGGGGTGTTGTGGAGGTGGAGGGGGACAGATTAGATAGTAGGAATGGGCTGGTGATGATTTGAAAAGCAAAACCAGTTGTGTGTGTGTAACAGTAAAGGTTCATGGTGGGGAAGCATTAAATGCTTGTGGGCTAAGATGTGAGGAGGGGGGATGAGCTGGAAAGGTGGGTAGTGAGGTGAGGTGGAGATAACAGGTGGTAAAAACCACTGGTATTGGCTTAAACAGCCATGGGAGAGACAGTGAACAGTGTGCGCGGTTTTATCGTTTTTAAACATTGGACCGGGTTGTGGATTTGGGCCTGGGTTTGGATTAATATTGGATCCGGCTTGGTTTAAGTTAACAACAAGGACCAATTATGTAATTCTGCCAAAGTTGAAGGAGCTGATATTGAAACTTTTCCAATCATATCACAAGGACTAAACCTGTAAATCTTGAATAGTACAAGGACCAATTGCATAAAATTCTATTTATATCCTTCCAGGGACTAAATCTGCCAGATTTAAAACTAGAGGGACCAAAAATGTAATTTCTCCAAAGGTTATCATAAGGACCATTCTTGTCATTTATAAATAGTACAAGGTTAATATTTGATAATTTTCATTTTTTTAATTTAACCAAGGACTATTTTTGACAATTTTCAAAGTTTAGGGACTAAAGTTGTCATTTTGTGATTTTTGAACTTTAAAAGGTTTTTTTTGACAACTTAATGAATCCCATGGACCTTAAATGACCTTTTACAAGTTTTTGAATTACCAAGGACTAATTTTGACAACTTTTGTAACTTGGGGGACTAAAACTGCCAAATATGCAAACTTGATACGTTTTTCACCAGATTTTGATGTTTTTGCATTTAAAACATATAAAACACTTGTTTGTGATATTTTCATCATTTTAATGTGTTTCTGAGTGTTTTCAGATGTTTTTGCATTTAAAACATATAAAACACTTGTTTGTGATATTTTCATCATTTTAATGTGTTTCTGAGTGTTTTCAGATGTTTTTGCAGTCTAGATAGTATAAAAATGATGAGTATTTAGACACTCATCAGTAGCGACTTCTTTTGAATCTTGGATCTTGGGCGTATGGTGTAGATTTTGTGAGTGACGCCTTCCAGAGTTTAGGCGTGACGCCGTCAGGCTTTAGGACCAGAAATTCCGCTGAGCCGTCGCGTAAACTTTTGATCAAGTCTTCTATAGAGGGACGGTTGGTTGGGACGTCGTCAGGTGTGTTGGAAGGCCTTTGATCTTGACTTTGTCATTTTCTTCATGTTTTCGCTCCTTTTCGTCCAAATATGCTTCATTCCAGCATTTTGCTACCAAAAGAGCTAAAATGTGAAAAGGAACAATTTTAAGCAGTAACGGATATAAAATATGTCGATTTAGGGCTTAAATGACCCCCTAAAAACGTACGTTTTAAATCCTTATCAAATATCCCTACACTTGGAATTTGCTTGTCCTCAAGCAAATGTGCTTTTAGCCAATCAATTTATAAGTTAGGGGGCATGAGGCATTGGTTTAAGATAGTCTACAACAAGTACAAGCGCCACAATAGTCATAATAAGCACGGAAATTATATACTAGCACCTCACAATTGGTGTTTGGATTCTCTCATCTCTCGGGTTTATATGAAATATAATAGATGGAAATGGAAGATAAACACTCATTACCTGGCATGGTACATAGATTACCATAAGCTTGAGAATAGATCAAACCTCCAGTGCTTTGGCGTAAGCACCTAGGAATAAATATCTAAGAGGTCTTTAGAAGGGTTGTAACGTTAGGCTTAGGGTAGGGAAGTAAAGGGTTTTGTTGGATATGGGATATTTAGTGGTGGCAAGTCAAAAATATTATGTTACAAACATGTAAAGCGTGGCATTGCTAAGCCAAGACTCGACTCACTAACACTAAACAGCTTGAAACAAAATAAAAACATAAACTGAAAAACATAAAAATAAAGATAGATGTAGGATGGTAGCTCGTTTTTTTTTGACAACTCTTTTCTCTTTTTTTCGATTTTTTTTCATAACTTTTTACTCTACCATCCTCTACGATAACATCAAAATATAAGGGATTTATTGGAGCATCCCTACACTTGAGTTTTTATTTAACTAACATTAATTGACCCGATTTGAAAAGATCAAAACACTTGGAGTATTTAATTACGTAAACAAAGGGAATTTTGAATTTATCGTTCTTTCCCGTTAATCCATAAAATATTACTTTTACCCATGAGTCCCAATCGTCCCAAAACTGTGTACAAAAGATATGACGGACTTAGCAACCATGAAAGTAACTAGATAATTGAACTAAGCGTTTAGTAGTGATAATAATAATGCACTAAAGATGAGGGCACAGGTAGGCTTTATAGGCGATTTGGTGTAAACATTTGGGGGTGGGATTGTTATAAACAAAGTGCTTCATTGATATTCTGGAAAACCAAAACATCACGAGAACCGCTAAAAGGATAGGCTTTGAGGGGTTAACTAGGGGTATCGTGTACTAAAGATGAGTACATCGCAAGGGTGTAGGGTAATTACTCAACCGATGTGGAAGATGTAATTATAATACATGTTTAAAACAAGGGTTATCCTAATGCCTCTTATCATTTGTTGGTCCAAAGTTATGGATCTAAGTAGCCTTTGTATGACTTATAGCAAACTTGAATAAATCCAAATTCACTATGTAAAGAACTCTTAAGAAATCCTTAATGTGCTACTGCGGAAACTTAACACAATAAGTATGAAGAAGAAAATGATATACTATCTTCGTATTTTCTATTGATTAATTGATCAATGGTTAAGGCTTACAACTCATATCTTAACCTAATACCTTAGGGATCCTTTTATACACCAAGGAAACCCTAATTTATTACAAGACTTGTGAAAGGGTAAAGATATCTCTTCCTAAGATATCTCTACGCGTACATATCCTTCCCTAATATAACTCTAACAAACTATTCTGTTTTTATCATAAACAGACTTAACTATCAACACTTTGTTCTGCCAGACTTAACCACATTAGTACTGGCAGACTTAACACTGACAAACCTAATTATGTCTTACCCGACTTAACTATTATACTACCAGAACTAATACTAAGCAGACTTAAACAAAACTTAAATCTATTTTACAAATTATAATTCCCTACAATCCTCCCCTAACTTGATCTTCAATTGTGAACTTCAAGTTCTTTGTACTCTTTGAGGATCTTGGAATTATCTTTGAGCTGCATCTTTGAATATTCTTAATTGTATGATCTGTGCAACATCCAATCTTCAAAATATCCACACTCCTTAATCTTTTCTGCAACTATGACTGTATGTACATCAATTCATAAAAGTTTCATGCTATTCTCATCACATCCATGTATGTTAACTCCTGTGAGAAGTGAATCATAGAAAACTTAATGGATTTGATGTATCTTTACCAATTAGCTATTACTATTGGAGTAGCCAATGTTCTGGTGTGTAAAACCATGGTACATTGATAACCATCTAATTTTTAGCAAACCAGCAGCTATCAACGGATTTAATTAGTCTATACCAAAAGCCGTTTGCTTTTGGACTAGTCATGGTTTTCCACTGCCTTTACCACAAGCCATGAACTTGTGGGCTAGCCAACTCTTTATCAACACATATATGGTGAGTTGAATACAATACAATTTTTGGCAAATTGTCAGTCATAAACGGATTTGAGATATCTTTACCAGAGCCGTTTGCTCATAGATTAGTCAGTCCTTATGTGGATTAGACATGGTGGACTAATAACCATTTGTTGTGTTGGTGTTATGCACCTTCACCAAGTGAAACCATCTCAAAATCCATTTATACTTATTAACTTTTAAAATAGACTCAACAGCACTTAGAAAATTCTTTCAAACACTTAAAACTATTGTTGTTGAGCTTTTGATTCAATTAATTTCAAAAGCTTATAGCAAGCATCATCCTTTACTTCTCCAAGCAATTTCTTGTCAAGCATTGCCCTGTAGATCCTGTTTGGAAGTGGATAATCCACTTCTGTTAGCATATAAACAATTAAGGTTTCTAATTCCAAACAGTGAACCTGAAAAGCATGGAAGTATCTCCATTTGATGACTTGTGCTTGATTAGCCAGCTTCCACATCTCATCATCATCATCTGGTTTCTTAAACATAGTGTTCAAGTCACCCAAAGGACTCCTTCATACTCCTCTTCAGGTCTTTTGTCACTATGTTTCTCCATCATTAGCTGGTACATAGTCTTCAAATCATCCATGGATAAATCATTTAAAAAGGCAGGAAAGTTTACATATATTATGTCAGAATAATTTTCCCTTAATATCTGGTAAACCCCCTTGTTTCCAGTTTTGATGATTTGAATTTTGGCAATCTTTGTGGGAAGTGCTGATCCTTTAGGAATGGAGCCCATTGTAAATTCCTCTGATGAAGGTTCATCAACCTTGTCCTCCATGTAGGCTTCCACTTCCTTCATAGCCTTATATTTATCCTTCTTCTTTACAGGATTCTTTGCAGTGGACTTCCTTCTGGTCCACTTAAGCACTGGTTTTTCTGGCTCTTCCTCCTTCACAATCTTTGGCTTATCTGCAACTTCTACTTTTGCAATCTCTTCACCCTCTGCAGTCTTCTGCCTTTTGGTTTCCTGAGGTTGAAGATGTATGTCTTTCCTTTTTAGCCTTGAGGCTTCCAGTTCAGAGTCCATTGGAGCAAAACTTTGAACCTGCTTGACCACATTTTCAAATTCTGCTTTGAGATCTTCAGGTTTTAGCTTCTTCAATTGATTCAATTTCCAGCTGGGATGACCTTGAATTTTGATATAGTCAATCATATATTCCCTTTGATCTCCTTTTGTCAGAGGTCTGTTCATCCTTTCCCTTTGCCTCTGTTCCCTGAGAAGCCTCTTCTTCTTATTAACCATTTCTACCATCTTTCTAGCAAAGTCTTCTGCTCCAACATATGGTAGGATGTCCCAATCTTCATCAGTGTAAAACTTGGCAACTTCCAGAACTTCAGCTTGTCTCTTCTTTTGATCTTCAGTACGTTCTAGTGGGCTCTGCAAGTATTTAGCGATCAGCTCATCATCCATTTTCTGTCTTGCTAGCTTGGCTGCTGCAGCTGCATCCTCTGCTTGTATTCTGGCAATCTCTGCCATGCTAGCTTCATCTTCCATAATCTGTCTTTTAGTCTTTTTAGGCTCAGAAGTTTCTTCCATAATCCCTTTTCCTTCTCTCTGAGTGACAGATTCATCACCAGACTTAACAGGGACACTATCAGACTTAACTTCCTCATCACCACCAGACTTAATCTCTGCTTCAAAGCCAGACTTAACTTCTTCATCACCACCAGACTTAACTTTAGCATAACTTGCAGCTTCCTTTTCAGATTTCTTCTTCTTCTTCTAGCTGAGGTTCTTAGCCAAGATCTCAGCTGCTTCCAATCCCTGAGGTCTAGTTATGTCCTCAGAAGATTTCTTTGTTGGTGTGCTGTAGTCTGATCCACCCTCCTGCATATTCATCCCCTTTTTGGGAGAATTTTCTTCACCTTCGGAATTAGTGATATCTATCCCCTTCTGTTTGAACTTTCCCTTCAATATTTTAACCCTCTTGACCAATTTGATGATATAATTTGCTTGAGTCTGCTTAGAATTCTGTAGATCCTTTTCCAACTTCTCTATTCTGTTTAGCAACTTTGGAACTAGATTGAGAAGTTCCTCCACAGATAAGAAAGCATGGTATGTTGTAGAAGTAGGTGTGGGAGGTTGTGTTTGAGGAATCTCTGGTTGGTCTTCTTTATACACTGGAGGTGAAGGAGGTGGTGGAGTTGGTGACCTCTATACAGACTCAGGTTCTTCTGATCCATGTATTGGTTGATCTTGAGCTGCAGAAGTAGCATAGGTAGATGAAACTTGATCTAATGTACCTACAATGTTAGTAGTACCAGCATACAACATAGCAGGCAAGAGTGGCCTGTGAACCCCTTCAAAGCCTCTTTTCATATTACAAAATATTCTTTTTTAGTAAAAGGGATAGCAATATACTGTTGCTTGCTGGTGGTTTCAACATTTAAAATCATTTGTAAAAACCTTGGGTACATCAAAAACTTTTTGTTACTTTTGGCATTTGCAACCATAGCATCAAAAATCATTTTGGAAAAATTGAAGAGTCTGCTAGTGGAGAGACAAACCAATGCAGTAGCAAGATTGCTACCAAATTGATCCTATCCTCCACTTTTAGAGCTCATACAGTGAAGGAGATGATGCAACAGAAACCTCCATTGTGGTGTAAAAGTACTTTTCCAAAAAGTGAATGATCCATCAGTTGGATATCCAATATTTTTAAACCCCGAGGGTCTCCTCATTTGGCAACATAGTAATCCCTGAGACATTAGCCAATTGAAGATAACTTCTGACTGATTCCTCCGTGAATGAATACTCTAAGGTATCAATTGTTGCACGTAACTTTAGTGTCCCATCAGAAAGAGTTTTAGCAGTGGCAGTCTGCCACAACTGTTTGACTAAGGAGACATAGATAGTAGGATTATAAGTGAAGGGATACCTAATGTGGGCACCCTTCAAGAAGTCCACTATCTGCTCGAAGCCGATGCTTTCATTTGGCTTCTTGAGAAATCCCACTTGATTGTACTTATCATTGAACTTTAATTGAGCCATAATAGAGGTGAATTTTAAGTTCTGGTAGTGCGACGTGTGATAGGGTTAATGCTGGTAAGAAGAATTAATCGAGAGAAAAGATTTAAACTTTTTAAAGATTGAGATAAAGTAAATAATGGATAAGTATGAATTTTATTAATTAAAATTATCCATATATATACTTCTTACCACCTAAGAGTAGGTAACGGTACTATTGATACAGTAAAAACGGATTTTCCCTCAACCAGCACTAACGGTAATATTTTTACACTACCCGACTTAAAATAGTCAACTAGACTTAAGTATGATATCACCAGAATTAACCATTTTATACTTACAGTACAAATGGCATGGCTTCAATCTTGCTTTCATCCATGCAATTCCTGGAAAAATTGATTCAAAAACCAAGAAATATACCATAGGTAGTTCTTTAAACCAGAATTAACTCAAATTGTCTGCCATAATTAATTCTTAGAACAACCAATTGAAAAGGAATTGTTTAAGCACATCAAAAATATTGTAGCAAACAAATAAATCAAAGTTATTTCAAGGTGTTCCAAATGCACCAAATCAAACATTCATAATGATCTAACTATCCATAGAGTAGCCTATGCTACCACCAAAGGTAACAGAACCTCCTTGGACTTCCTCAAACTCTTCCAAGTGATCCTTGTTACCAGTCATATGCCCAGAGCATCCACTATCAACAATTCCTATGCTTCCTAACTTCTGGTGTGGATGTTCCTGCATATCAAAAAGAGAAATTAGTTTCTCTTGGGGACCCAGGCCTGTAGAGGCTTGGGTCTGCCTTGTGGACCTTGAGAATTGAAAGCATAAGCTGAAGATGGTCCACTATTACTCATGGAGTGTGGTTTGGTCTGTCTCCAAGTATAACCTGCTGAAGCCTTAACAGCAGTCCCTCAATTTCCCTTTGCAGCATAAGATTTAAACATTTGAGCTGCATTATGAACTATGGGTCTCCTCACAGGTGAATGTGAACCATAATAAAGTCTTTGATTGAATTGATTCACCTGTGGTTTTCTAAACTTGGGACTGGGTGAAGTACTGGTAGGTTCTGGTTGTTTTAATTTAACATTCATATAACCAGAATTAACTTTGTGTTAATACAAATAAGCCGTAAAAACGTTGATTTATATTTTACGATCTTCTAATGTTTTGTCGATAACAAATGTAAAATCATTTTAACGAAACAAATAGAGTACGTAAATAGTTTGAGTTAATAGTTTTCTAACACACTTACGCTCTCACATAAAACACTAAAACAAGTATAAGTGATTTTATGATTTAGATACATATGTACAACAACTAGTTTTTACATATCGGGTTAAACGTATACTTAAACTAAGTATACTAAAATGGGTAAATACAAGTATATACTAAATGGGTAAATACTAGCAAATGGTTTTGACCCATAACCCATGGTTTTATATATACCACTTAACCAAGTTCATTGTATCCTTAAGATACATTGTATCTAGAAAGAAAACCATGGATCAACCCAAAACCCATGACCCATGACCCATAACCAAAAATACCCATGGGCAAAGAGGAGCGGACCACGGATCCCTAGCGTTGTGCTAGCCGGATCCCTTGTGGTAGGGATCCGTGGGATCCGGGAACAGAAGAGAATTTCCTCTATAAATAGAGAGCCATTTCTTCCTCTCTAAATATGACTTTTACACACATACTTCCCCAAAGTATTCTAACCCTCTAACCTCAGATCTAAGTGATCTATGTAGTTTGTCTTTTGTTTTTGTGTGATCTACTAGGTTCCTCATAAAGGAGAGATCACCACTTCTTGAAGACGTGCAAGCTCAAGTCCATGAGTTACCATGCTTCGTCATCCTCAAGACTACTAAGGTTCTCTTGTTGATAGTTCTTCCTTTCTCCATAGATGTTGGGTTGAAGGCATTAGTGAAGAATGCCAAAAGAGTCAAGATGAAAGCATTAGTGAAAGGTGCTTATCATCCGTGTCAAAGCATTAGTGAAGGATGCTAAAGGTGTCAAGACGAAGGCATTAGTGAAGGGTGCCAAGCGTTGTGTCAAAGGCATTAGTGAAGGATGCCAAAGAATTAAATCAAGTAGCATTTGGGAAGAATGCCTAGGTCGTATAATCGATGAGGTGCATCGTTATACATATATGTATTTGTTTATCTTCAAGGATGGTGATATCCTTGATGGTGTTGTAACAAGGAGAAGATCTCCTTGAGATTAGGTGTTGTGTCGTGAAGGGTAGTAGTTCCTCCATAGTAATGGAACTAGGTGCTTAGCCTAGTACCTAATAAAGGGTAGGCGACGTTGTGAAGGATTAGTTCTCCTAAGGTGTGAAAGAACTCGGTGGTTAGCCTAGCACCGTATAAAGGGTAGGCGACGTTGTGTTAGGTGTGGTTCGCCTTGGTGTGAAAGAACTCGGTATTTAGCTTTGTACCGGAAAAAGGTTAAGCGACGTTGTGAAGGCTTCTCCGCCACAAGGAGTTGGTGTAGTGCTTACGAACTCTCGAGTAGGTGACTCGGGGAGTGGAGTAGGGCAAGTAAGGTGTCCTTGTAGCCGAACCACTATAAATAACTTGTGTTGTGGTGATGTGCTTCTTACTCTTTATATTTCATTACACGTTTATATATCCATCTATCAACGTCCAACATAAACAATCAAATAGATTGACATAAGTTGATCTAAATATTTAAAAGGAAGTTTTAAATTGGTAAAACTATTCAACCTCCCCTTCTAGTTTTCCACAATTGGTATCAAAGCTTCGTTATCAAGTTTTTTAAAGTATATTGTACTTTAAAGACTTGATACGATCCGTGTATGTTTGAAAACTACAAAGAAAGTTTTTTTTGGGTCATATTCTCTTTTAAATCATTTTGTTGGACATTGATAGATGATTCTAATCATTTTTGCTCTTAAGAAATCTTCATGCTAGAATCTCTTCAAAATCTTCATTCAAAGAATAATGAAGTCAACATTCAAGGAAGGATCTGAAAAGTAATCACAACTTACGTACACCAAGTACGAAAGATTACTTTAAAAGCTCATGAAGTATTTTTGGTATTATACCAAAACAAGAAGCATAGAGGTATGTTTTACTCTTCATTAGATAGGTTACATGACTTCCATTTATTGTCATAAGTTCTCTCTGCTTAACTAATCACTAACATCATTAGAAGTCTCTTTCGTCACCTTTCGTCTTTTTCAACATAAGAAATGATATTATTTTTTTTGTCAAACTAACGCCGTCATCACATATGAACCCTCGAGATGTAATTCATCATTCAAAAGCAATCCTCATCTAATACCTTCATTTTTTTTGGGCAAGCTAACTTATAAGCATACTACAAAAATAATACCAAACAACTCCCTTTCTGTCCACAGTAGCCGGATCCCTCTAGTTGTACTAGCCGGATCCCAAATACAAAGGATCCGGGGGAACCGTGGAACAGAACTCAGCTATACGCTTTCAAAAATTCACCACTGATCTTTTTCCCTCTATCCACATAACACTAAAACGACTAAGCTACTGAATCCACCATCATTGGCTTCCATACTCTCAAGTATTTCTTCCTAGAACATCATTGGAAGTAATTACATTAACTTTTTCTAATTTTCATCATCCTCATCCTAGGGTTTATGGTTTCTTAATTTTTAATCAATTAATTTAATTAGGGCTTTTTAAATTAATCATGAAAAGGGGCTTTTAACAAAATCACATTGTGTTCACAACATTGTTAATACAAATCAAAACCATAAACCCATTCCAACTAATTTTACCTAATTGGAAAATTTGTATTTTTAGGACCAACCATGCCCAAAGCTACTCAACAAGCTCATCATGACACCGTCCACTACCTTACTCATTACTATCGTAAAAAGGGGTTGACCAAAACCGACCGTAAAATTTTCAAAAGCCTTGTAAAACGACTTATCCACGAAGGTCGTGTAGTCAAGGAATGTTTCCTTGAAGATACCGACATTCGTCAAGTTTTCTCAACAATCAACTTTGATTGTCTCCTTGACATAGATGAACAAATTTGTCTGGTTTTCATTTTTGAATTTTACAAAAGTTTTAGGATCATTCGAAACGTCAATGATAGCATTTCAATCGCTTTCATCATCAATAAACAAAACTTCACTCTTCCTCTCAACACCTTTTCTCAAATTCTTCGCATTTCTTGTGAAGGAATTTGTATGTACTCTCAAGATTGGGCAATTAACGGTCAAAACCTTGCACTTGATCCTAAGCCTCTCTATAACACTCCTATTGATGAACCGGAAACCATCCGAGACACTATTTTCAAAATAAGAACCGACCAATCCCGTTTCGACCGAAACAAGAAGCTCATTCACCGTAATCCCTTTCAAATGGAACTTTTCGAAATGCACCCCATGTTTAGAAAATGGGAAGAAATTCTTAGGAAAACGTCATTAGCCTAGTTGGAAACAAAGATCATCCAAACGCATGTCTTGTGCAAATGATCTATTGTCTTATCCATCAAAGGCCATTTAATCTTGCCTATTACATGGTAAGGAGAATGGCTGGGGTATTCAAAGCTTCCAACATGGTACTTCCGTATGGTATGCTTCTAACACGACTTTGTAATTATGTTGGTACATTGCAACCATCTCCTATCAACGATGATCATTATCTTTCCGATCACGTCATGGTACCTCTTACCAAACGACCCTCTAAACGGTTCATGGTCAATGGAGAGCAACCGGAAGCTCTCTCGGACTCCTCGGCTGGTGAAGAAGAAGAAGATGAAGAAGATGTCGACCCCGTAGCCAACATCAAATTGGAAATCCTTGAATACCACAAACAACTTCCGACCATTCCAAACGAGACCGCGGAATTTAAGCAATTGAGGGGCATGATTCAAAACCTCGCATACAACCTCACTAAGCCGTCAAAAAGGAAATGAAAGGATTGACGAAAGAGACAACAGGATTGTGCTTGTTTTTCTTTATCTTATGTTTGGATGATTACATTTTAGCACTTTCAGTTTATGATTATTTGGATATTGTCTTTAAATAGTGTTTTGTGATAAACATGCTTGTTTCTACTGTCTATCTGTGGATTTACTAGTGTGCATAAACTGCGCATCATTTCTGTGTAGGTTCTGTGTTGGTTCTGATCTGCAGATGCCGGATCCCTAGGATTAGCCTAGCCGGATCCCTCCCTTGAGGGAACCGTGGGATCCGTGACATCAGATCAGCAATACAACATTTAGTACATCAAAACTGCTTTCTAGATAACATCACATTAGCTTAGCATATGATTTTAGAACCCAACTAAGTCTACTTCAAGGATGAGAAATGCTTAGACTCACTAAAGGCTTACTTAAGATTTTAGTCTGATTTTATCAACACATCTAAACTCACCATATTTCCGCTTCAACTACTCACAAACTATTCCTCACCTCTCAAAACACTTAAAGAAGACAAGCTAAGCAATTTTAGGAAATTGCTTCTAGTCATTTATATCTCAAGGTAAGACAAAAATTAGTTTTTCAATTCTTGTAATTTTTAAGAATTTTTCTTAATATCACCTCAAGCTAAAATCTGATCACTAGGATCATTTATTATGACTTGACACCTTCATAACTCTTAGTGTTATCCTTGGACATCCATTGGTAGTCATCTTGTCCCATCCCTCTTCCATAAAAATCAATCATTTGCTATAACACTTATTACCTCTAATCATTCAAGTACCCTTTCATCCTAAACACTTAGGAGAACTGAAACATTCAAAATGAGATAGGCTTTAGCTCCTAGAAACCTCATTTCAAACCTGTCATAACTGCTGAGAGCCGGATCCCTAGGATTAGCCTAGCCGAATCCCTTCAAGGAGGGAACCGTGGGATCTGGGTGACAGGTATGTCGAACATAGCTAAAACAATCATTTCAACTCATCTTCCTAACTCAAACACTCCATCTCATCTTAAATGAGTTTCTAGATCAGTGAAACTCTGAATCTCAACCTTGTGCATGTTAATCATCACATTTCCAAGAACATTAGTGGATTAAGTCTTAAATGCAATTGCAAAGTTCTTCCCTTTATAACTCACATTGCCAAGAACACTTTAGTCATCAAACATATAGTTAGATCACCCAAGGTCAAATTTTCTTGGCCAAAACCATCATTAAGCACCATTACTTGTTATGGTTAAGGATTTGAGATATCCAACAGCTAAAGACTTCAAAATTAAGTCAATCCATGAATAAACAAACCTTACAAAAGCATAATGATTTCACCTAGTCCTTGTCTGACAGCCGGATCCCTGGTCTTTAACCAGGCGGATCCCTACTGAGAGGGATCCGTGGGATCCGTAGATGCAGAAAGCATAAACCAGCTCCATATTTGAATTCAAGTCACCTTTTGGGTCTCCAACCACCTTTAGCATTCATTAATTATCCTCCTAGAACTGATCAAAACCCCAAAAGCATGCTTAGCCCTTTAAGTAGCCAAGAATTTAATTTTCTAATTCAAATTACCCTTTATAAACCAAACAACCTTAGGATTAAGGTACCACTCTCAAATCACATCTCAAATTCAGCAACTAAAGGAGTTCTTACTAGCACCATCACTATGACTAAGGCTCCTAGTGCTAATTCATCCACTCAAGAACCACCCAAGAAACTTGCTAGAATCATACATGAAGTTTCCTCAACCGAATCATCTTCAGTTAAGACCACCAAAGCTAGAATCTCTCCCACACTAAGAAAACCAATCAAACTAACTCGCAAGAAGAGTGTTCCCACTAGGATCTCATCACATAATTCTACTATACCCTCCACAACCCAACCTACTTAATTAATGCCTAGAGCCACCTCACAATCATTTGAACATCCTCAACCCACTTCACTTGAACCTCCACTTCTAGAAACTCAATACCATGACAAGGAGTGCGATCATTGTAAACATGTTGAAAGATTGAAACATGAACTAGATAGATTGATACATGAACTACAAGCTCAAACTGAGAATGTTTAGGAAAACTCATCTCATCATTAAAGATTTTAGTTGAATCTAAAGCTTGGGGTAACTCATTAGCATTAGTAGCACTTGTTTGGCTAGTTCATTCTCTTAGTTTTAGAGATTTGGTCGTGTATCTCTTGTTTTATTGAATGAATACTTATATGCTATGATTATTTTTGTTGTGCTTGATATATTGTACATATATCTCATTTTCTCAAAATAGCATTCCTTGACATTTCTTCACTGCTGAAGATACTGTCAACAGATAGCCGGATCCCTTCCAGATAACTAGACGAATCCCTCCTTGAAGGGAACCGTGGGATCCGTGGTACAGGAGCACAAATTTATACTAACTTGAGTCTCATTTGCAGGAAATTATGCACTATACTCTTGTTTTTCTAACATTTGTTTTGTAGTTATTCAAAATACACATGAAGATATTGACACCATAAAATCTTCGTCTTGACACTTGAGACATCTTTCACTAATGTCTTCAACACTAAACTTCTTTGAAGAAAGAAAGGAATCATCAACAAGAAGACTTCAGTAGCCTTGATGATGAGGAAGCATGGCAACTCATGGACTTGAGCTTTCTCGACTTCAAAGGTGGTGATCTTGCCTTTAAAAGGAACCTAAAAGATCACACAAAAACAAAACTACAAACATAGATCTCTTGGATCTAAGGTTAGTGAGATTTAACTTAGGAGGAAAAGTGTGTTAGAAAAGGGATTGAAAAGGGGTGAGAAATAATGAAGAAATGGCTCACTATTTATAGAGGAAAAATCCTACTGATCCCCGGATCCCACGGATCCCTACCACAAGGGATCCGGCTAGCACAAAGCTAGGGATCCATGGTACGCTCCTCTTTGCCCATTGGTATTTTTGGTTATGGGTCATGGGTCATGGGTTATGGGTTGATCCATGGTTTTCTTTCTAGATACAATGTATCTTAAGGATACAATGAACTTGGTTAAGTGGTATATATAAAACCATGGGTAATGGGTCAAAACCATTAGCAGTTTTACCTATTTAGTATACACTTGTTTTTGCCCATTTTAGTGTATATATGTTTTTACCCATTTATGTTACCCAATATACTACATACTAGTTATGTGTATATTTTATCCAAATATGTAAACACTAGTTGTTGTACATATGTAATACTAAATCATAAAATCACTTATACTTGTTTTAGTATTTTATGTGAAAATGTGAAAATGTTAGAAACTATTAGTTCAAACCATTTACGTATTTTATTTGTTTCGTTAATATGATTTTACGTTTGTTATCGACAAAAAATTTGAAGATCGTAAAATAAAAATAAACGTTTTTACGGCTTATTTGTATTAACAATCTCCCCTTTTTGTTGATGACAAAACATAAAATTATTTTAAGGAAAAGCTAAATTCGTAAAAGTTTGAATTTGTAGTTTTTACTTTTTCTCCCCCTTTTTGTCGAAACAAAAAGTGTTTGAAGGAAAGCAACACATTGTTTTTAAGAAAAACATGTGAAAGAAAAAGTTAAAAGAGATAGAGAGCAAATAACGGGAAAGGATCTCGTCTTTACTCCCCCTTGACCAGTCTATACCTAAGTAAGGGCGTCAAGAAAGTAATACTAATCTAGTTTGTTTGCAAATAATTTTGCAAAAGATATCGTCTACGAGACGAATGTGCTCCCCCTTGATGATTGCAATTTTTGCAAAGGGATTTCACGAAATGTAAACCTAGTATTGCAAGTAATTTGCAATGTATTGCTTTGACATTAAGCTCCCCTAGCTTTAGGGTGTCAAAGTCTTCATATGTAAATTGAATAACTACAAAACAAAGGTTAGAAATCAAGTATAATTCACAATTTCCTGCAAATGTGATTCAAGTTAGTAGAAAGAAAGCTTTCTGTCTCATGGATCCCGCGGTTCCCTCCTAGTAGGGATCCGTCTAAGCAATTCTGAGAGATCCGTTTTAGCTGTTAAATTTCAGTAAGGGTGATATAACAAGTAATGTTATCACAAAAATGAGATATGAATACAAGGTAATCATATTCTTAGAAAAATAGCAAGTAGCATGTAATTCCATTTAATAAAACTAGAGTTATGATATGATACACATGACTCTAAAAACTAAGAAAATAAGAAAATACATTACTAGGAATTTCTAAACCAATTATCGCTTGATGCTAGGACACCACTAAAAATCTTCTAGCTCAAGTTTTGTTTAGGTTTGATCTCGTCGAAACGTTCAAGGAGATGATAGAACATGAAACGTTGGTCTTCTCGTACTTCATGTATCAAACTTTCAACATGTTGACAATGATAGCAATATTTTTCATGGCTAGGTAGTGGTGGTGGAAGAAATGAAATGGCTTGATGCGAAGGATCAAGTGAAGCAGCTTGTGGAGCTTCAAACGATGGAGGGATTGGTGGAGGTGCATTTGAGAATGACTCAACCAAAGATGATGGTGGTGGTAGATAAGTGTCAACTTCCATATGGTCGGGTGTTTGACTTTGATGATTTCTCATTATCCAAATGGGATTATATGATGGAAACGGCGAAAAGGAAGCCGGAGCAAGTGTTGACTCAACACCTTGATTTTGAACCATTATTCCTCCTAATGAGGAGAATGTTGTCGGCGGAAGCGGATGAGATGGCCTAGGAGGCAAGTCCTCTAAATTGTAGAGGTGTGGTGATGATAGTGGGGATGTAAGTGAAATAGCTCTAGGAACCAATGGTGATGGTTTAGTGGAGATGATATTGTTTGGTTTAGGAGGTATGGTGGTGTTTGGCATAGGTAGTTTTGTGGGTACTATCCTTTTAGGAATTGGTTTGATTGGATGATGAAGAATTCTATCATTTGTTGGATTGACGGGAGATGATTCGGTTGAAGAAATTTCGTGTATAACACGAGCTCTTTCATGGGTGGTTCTTTGGTGGATAAGTTACTACTTGGGGTTTTCCTCATGATGGGATGATTTCAAGAGGTTGCAAGAGCTGAAAGTTAGGATGAGAGTGAAGACTATGGAGGTCCTAACAAGGTGGTTTATAAACTAAGAGATTTGGCAAGTGCATTTAAGCCTTAAGCCACTAGGATTCATTGGAATGTGATGATTAACATGCACAAGAGTCAACTTCAGAGTTTGCATTGTTCTAGGAACTCATTTAAGATGAGATGGAGTGTTTGAGTTAGGAAGATGAGTTGAAATGATTATTTTAGCAAGGTTTGACCTAAGCTGTCATCCAGATCCCACGGTTCCCTCCTTAGAGGGATCCGTATAGGCTAATCCTTGGGATCCGGCTCTCAGCAGCTATGAAAGAGTGGAAATGATGTTTCTAAGATCTAAGACCTATATCATCTTAAGTGTTTCAGTCCTCCTAAGTGTTTTAAATGAAGGGATGCTTGAGTACTTGAAGGTAATGAATGATGTAGCTAATGATTGTCATTTATGGAAGGATTTGGAACTTTCAAGAGTACCAATGGATGAGCAAGGATGACACTATAGATTTAGAGTGTCAATTGAAGCTAAATGATCCTAGAGATCAGGTTGTGTCTTAGGATTGTGTTTTGAAAAATATCCTAAGGGCTTTGAGATGGAAAAAACTAGGATTTGATCAACTTTGATCAATTTTGAGGTGAGGATGATTTATGATCAATTTAGCCATAATCGAAATATTTCTAAGACTAGATGTGAGGGATCAAGTAAAAGATGAAGTGTGAGTTCAAGAGCGGAAGAGTAGTGGATTAAGGACGAAACGGTAGATTTACAATCGTCTTAGAGTGTGATCTAGGTGAGTTATGTATGAGTAGGAAAGATCAACCTATCTTGATAAGGACTTAATTTTGCCTTAAGGCACTATGCTTAGCTTAGTGTGTGAGGTGTTCTAAGGATATGTTTGAAATATAATGCTTGCAATTGCATTTTCTGTTTGCCGGATCCCACGGTTCCCTAAGAGTAGGGATCCGTCTAGTACAATCTTTGGGATCCCCCCATCTGCTCAGCAGGACCTTTACTAAAGGTATGCAATGATCTTGACAATGCATTATATCTCAAGAATAGTCTAAAGGGAGTTCTAATACTAAGATATCAAATGTAAAATGTTTTATTTCATGAAAGGAATTGGATTACATTGATAAAGCACGAGTACAAGAGATTTGATCCTATTTTGGAATACTATTAGTTTCCTTGAGTGTTTTCACTAGGAGGATCATTATGTAATTGATGAGTGTTGGTGGAATCAAGAATGAAGAAAGTCTTCATGAGAGATATGTTTAGCGGTTCCATCATCTTGTTCACAAGTACGTACAACGGACTTTGAAATTGAGGATGGGAGTGCATAACATTATGATTAGAGCGTGTCAAGAACATTCCATAAGGATTAGTTTATTCTTGGAGCCTTGAAGATTTGCAATTCGGCTTGCGAAGAAGTAGGCGAGATTGTATGGTTGTTGTGTTAGCAAACAATACAACATGTGAGCACAACAAGCGGAAGGATTTCTCGATTTCCCTAAGGCTCCAAACATTTTCACGTAGGATGAGTGCAAGAGGCTTGTACTCTTCTCGGAATCCCTTGTAAAGATAATGTTTGGATCGGAGTAATATGGTCGAGGT
>OU343219.1:247268236-247292043 GCA_910596185.1 Chrysanthemum makinoi | reverse complement strand
GCAGTCGTTAGAAAAATACCTTGTCGAGTAATACAACGTATTTATATGATTTTGATCAATAATTGTCAATACGGCACTAATTGTCAGTATACTTATGTAACCAAGTATTGAAAAACACCTAGTTTTCTCACATATCTAGTTATACCATGCATGAAACACATGAAGAAATATTGTGCTAAGAATGTACGATGTAAGTTGCGGGGAAGGCGACACGTCACCAATGTTGCACCCTGCATGCACGAGAACATCACCACATCACCCTTCATACGCCTGAATGCTTGCTAATTGAGTGTAACCTCCACGCTAAAGAAATACAAGTTATGTGTGTTTTTGTATGTTTGTTAACGTATGTTCATGTATCTCCGCCACTCAATCCATCTTCACGCAAGTCCCTTTCGAACTCTCTGCAAGCTTCTTCCGCCACCATACCTAACTTATTATAAAAAGCTACCGAAAGATTGTATTAATACTCGGCCATATTTAACTTTTCTCAATAAGCAATATCAAACACATTTTAAAGAATGAATCAAATCATGATTTCATCCTTAAAAAACCCTCATTCAAAAAAGGTAACTTTGTCTCAAATAAGTAAACAACAAAAATCTTCATTTTTAAAAAAAAGTAAACAAAAAGGCTAATAATTTGCACACTCCAATTTTTTATTTGCACACTCTAATTTGTGCATTAAGCAGTTGTATATTTATTATATATTGTTTTATGAGTTTGTACATTTGAAGTAAAATAAACATTGATAGTGTGTCACTCAATTTATTATATACTGTTTTATAAGGAAAGCACATGAAAAAGTCAATTTCCACATATAAATTGACAAATACACTCCTAACAAACTTCTTCACCAAAGGTTCACACATCACCATAACAAACCTCCACAACTATCCCCCCATCACTCACAATAAACCTCCTAACAAACCATTTTTTTTTTAAATAAATACATTTTCAAAAAATATATATTTTTTTTTAAAACAAGTTTTTTTTTTTAAATAAATGCATTTTTAAAAAATAATTTTTTTTAAATAATTTTTTATTTTTTCTAAATAATTTTTTTTTTAAAATAAATTAAAAAAAAAAGATATATCTTTTTTAAAATAATTTTTTTTAATATTTTTTTAAATATTTTTTAAGAATTTTTATTTAGAAAAAATAAAAAATATTTAAAAAAAAAATCAACAATCAAATACATGTGAGCCTTATATGACAAAATGTTATTTAAATAATTTTTTCATTTCTGTCGTTTCTTTGTTACCAACATTATAATTGAACAAAATTTTCTACTTTCTCTGAAATTTATATTCTCGATTCATTTCATTTGAAATTTTCTACCAAACGCCTACTTTTCAAAATAAATTTTATATCCGTTTGGTTTGTGCTTTTGTCAGAGCATTGAGCTTGTTGTGCAGACGAAGAGCGCCTTAACTGCAAGCCCAACCGGTGTGGCGCATGGCACGGCGAGAGAGCCACGATGACGACGAAGAGGACGGCGAAGACCACACCTAACGTTCTGATAAGTATAATTACATTGGATAACTAAAGACCACATCATGATTGCTCTATACATATACCTTTTTCGTTATTTCTTTTACCCTAACACAACCGCTATAACCTTTCCCATTTTCCCCAAATTACAAGTCATAACTTTGACAATCACTTAAATTACCCAACATTTTTCAAATGATAAAAGATAAAAGATTATTTACATACTAAGGGATCAATCTCCACCCTCCATTTTTATTTGATCTAATGGATGAAATTAATCCCAACAATTTTAAAAACCCACTTTCATCATATTTTTTTTTCAAATATTAATATCTTTCAAACCGTTAATCGTTAGTTTAAAAAAAAATATTCATTGCGACGCATTTAATTATCTTTCTATAGATAGACACTTTCATATACTTTCGACAAAAAAATTCCGTGTTTTTTACGTTTTTTTAAGTTTTTTCGTTTTACGCTATCGAATTTGCATTGAAAAATCATATATGATAAAACACTAATTTGAATATCATATTAGTGTAATATCATATATGATATGTAATATCACATGTGATATTAGTGTAATATCATATATGATATTACATATAATATCACATGTGATATTACATATCATATATGATTTAACACTAATATCACATGTGATATTCAATTTAGAGTTTTATCATATATGATTTTTTATGTAAATTTCAAGAATGAAAAAACGAAAAAATAACGAAAAGACGAAAAAAAACGAGTTTTTTTTTCGAAAGTATATCAAAGTGCCCGTCTATAGAAAGATAATTAAATGCTCGTCGCGATTGTGTAAATATTTTCACTTAACGATTAACGGTTTAAGAGATATTTAAATTATAAAAAATAGATGAAATAATAAAATGCTTTTAATCTCAACCATTGATTTCTTTTTAAATGGATGGTGAAGATGAGTCTCTTGGTATGTAAGAAAAGTTTAGTATGTAAAATAACTCTCCTCTTTTCAAATTAATTACACATTATATGAAATGATCAACTAGAGATACGGTGGCAATTACCAAGATTATGAGATCGTCATGTAGTTTGGGTGGTGTCGTGTTGATGGTTTTAGCATAGTCGATTTTACACACATGCTATATGCGTATGTATGTATATACACACACATGTTCGCATAGCCACATAGACAATCATGACGGTGATGACGATTGTTGATATAAAAGTTGCTTTGCTGTTAGACTGATTCCAGATCAATTGGATCTTAATGCTTGAGACCCGCGCATTAAGAGAACAAAACACCGCGCAGGCTTACCGGGATTGTCTCCTACGATTATCCTCCCGTGGAGAAGTAACGGTTTTAGGGTTTAGTTGAGAGTTAGGGTTATCAGATCGTACCTTTAATGAGGACCGAGATGCCGTTTATATATACACGAAATCCTTGTTGGTTCAGGTTCCCCAACCTTCGGCGTATCCGCCTAAGTCGGGGCGTTAATACATATCTCATAAATAAGAGATATCTGATATCCAAGCCATAAATAAATATGGGTTTGGGCCTTCGAGCCCAAATCAACACGGTTTAGCCCAATCGCATGGGCTCGCTAGTAGCGCATTGGTCGTTCGTGACCATGCGGACTATACGTCATCATGTTCCCCGCCTAGTATGCTAGAGACTACTGCGGATGCTAGACTAATAGTCGGTATACCATAAATTCGTTGAAGCGTAGCGGAGAAGCTAAAAGGGTTTCCCGCCTTGAAGAATATAATGGAATCTAGTAAAAATAACTCATATGCCTACCTCATAGAACGTGGGAAAGTAACTGAAAATGTGTCGTGTCAACCGATCCTATCCACACATTTAGAGGTAGTGGAGTCCACGTGTCAATCATCGCGTGGAGGTAAAAACTTATATAAACTGCTTCCCATTACTGTGGATCACAGTAAAAACACTTCCACCATTGTTAAAAAGCTCCAAACCTGTCAACCAAGAAACCCAATATTCCAAAGGTAACCGGACGCGCGCCATTAAAAACTGTACCATGGTCCGTGGTTTGACCGATTTTCCTCCGACATGACCGAGGATGAACTTCGCGAGTTCACCTCGGATTATTATATTCCACTCGCACTGCATCCGAAGTCCCGGATGCCAGCGTCAATAGCGGATTTCCCGGAAGGAAAGTGGGTGTACACACGTTTTTCAGTTCATGAATCAACGTGTGCCCATATCCCTATTCTTGTGTGACGTGTTAAATTACTACCGTCTGCACATATCCTACCGCACTGCATAGGTGCAGCAAAAATAACAAACTTCGAGGTTAATTGCCGTCTATTGGCGAATAACCCGACTATCTACCTATTCCGTGCGTTTTACCACACAACGTGGTCAAACGGGTGGGTGTCGTTCGCTAAGCGCGCCAGGCGGCTGCAGGTTATACGGAGAAGTTAGATGCGCTTAGGAACCGGAGGGAGAATTTTTCCGGGTTGATGAAGCGTTGTTCCATGGCGCCAGCTTCTACACCCAGAGTTCGCTGCCAAAGGATGAAGCCTCCCGGATCATATAGCATGGAGGATGCGAAACGATAAACACCCATCGTCTTCCCATCAATTCCTAGGCGAAGAATTGGTGCATATGGGCATCTTAACTACTTTGGTAGGCCTGATGAGATGCCAATCTTTTTAGACGCGGATGGCCGGGTGGGTGCTCGCTTTGGCATTCCTACTTTATTAATGTAAGCATTTCTTTTCGTCTTTGTACTTTTGTAACTTGTTTGTTGTTTGTCTTCTCGCTTGCTAGAGATGGATCTATTCGAGTTGTGTGCTGGCGAAGCCGCCGCTGTGTAACTCAGAGGGGCGCGCCCGTTGAGAGGGGGAAAGAGCCCATTCTGGAAGCTACGCAGGCGTGCACCTAGAGATGAGTTGAGAGACAGGAGGTAGTTCTTCCGCCGGCACAAGGCGACCCTTCCGCAAAGCGTGCCTAGCCCTAGGTTCCTTCCCGTTAGTGGAGCCTATGCACGTAAATGGCTGAAAGCATTGAAGAAGAGGAGGAGGAGGCAAGCCACGGATTGGGTTAAGAGAGCTTGTGGCGATGGCGCAAGCTCCTCGTGAAGAAGCCTCTGTCATTGTTGATGGAGTCGTCATCAAGTGATGTTGCATCCCCGCCCAAGGAAACCGCTCCACCCATGTAAGTACTATTTCCAAAGCCTTTATCAGACTGTTTATTAAACAATCGCTAATTTCTTTTTTGCTGCAGTATTGAACACTCCGTGGAATCGCCCCAAAGCTAGTCCCATACACGTTGGATCTTCGGAACCAAAGAGCCAAAGCGCCGAGCCATTGGCATCCGGGGCGACCCACAAATCACTTATTGAGGATCTGATGCTGGTCTGCCGCCCACCAGCTACGTATCAGCGCAGCTAAAGGCAAGGTATTCTCCGAAGGTAGCTCTCGCGCAAAAGGAAACAGACAGTTGCCCTGAAATTTGCTGCCCAGAAGCGAGGCAATGAGTCTGTATGCCCAAAGACTTGAAGAAAAATGGCACTGCTGAGCCAATTAAATCAGGAACATATTGCATCAGCGGATTACAAGGCTTCATGTCGCAATAAGTATCCGAAATGGGAAGGACGAGTTATTCTCCAGTTAGGGAATTTTGGTGCAACTGTGGTAGCTCAGCTGAAGAGCAGGAGATGAAGTTGCGCCAAACAACATTGAGTACGATGAGGAATTGTGTCCCCAGCTTGTGTCAACGATTGCTGAGCGCAGGTGGCTTATCAGCCACTAAGCTGCGTCTTGCTGCCCTCAGTAGCCTAGAATCTCGAGAGGTAGTAGACAAGTTCGGGGCAGTGGTGCAGTGCGCTCTTGCGCGTGGCAAGTCTGAGGCTGTGGAAGAGCTTCACGAAGCTAACCTTTTGAGGAGCTCGTTGCCGCTATGGAGCAAATGAAAATATTGGAGCTTCCTCATGTTGCCCAGATGGAGCGCGACCGAGATTACCCTATAAATGTGATTATGGAAAGGTTAACTTTGGCCCGCCACCGCTGCTGAAAGTGCGAGGCGCAACCTGATTATTATTTGAAGCCTGATGAGTCCCATTTGTAGGTGCCTATTTTTGCTCATCCCCACGACATCTTGAACCCTTTTCGCTACTGAGAAGGAAGTCCTTTAAAGGAATCCCTGGAAGCTCATGCTACGAGACTTGCCAAGAAGAAAGGTGTTAAATGCAAGGCCATTTTGTGTGGTATTGGTGCAACGATCTTCCTAGGTCCGACGGGTACCGTTAGCTACAACGCATATCTCTCGCCGAGACTGATTTGTTGAAGAAGCTAAAGGAGTGGGACGCCTGCAGCCATGTGGAGGGCTCATCTCTTAGGCGTTGTAATAGCATGTAGGTTATATCTGCATTGTAAATATCATTTTGTAAGAACTCATGGTCCTTAATGAAATATCCCGTTTGTTGAATGCGTGTTGAAATGGTTGTGACTTAGTTATCTCTGTCTTGCATAAAAACGTACTTAAGAAGCAAACTGTTATATAAGCGTGACTAAGATATGGAGTTCATAATCATGTATGGACTATCATACTTATAATGTCTAAGTATTTTTAACATAATCGTGTATGGTGTGATATGCGCCGTATCAAATATCATAGTAAGGAGCCAAGAGTCTTGATTCCTCGGTTTTGTTAAACGCGATAGTATGCTTGTTATGCGATCCGTGGAATGCGCATTGAACTTATTCCAACGTCTTGAAAATAAGGTGTTTAAACAAGGATGCGCCAATGTTGATGGGTTTGCAACCCTCTTACTCAACGAGTTATTTAGTAGGTTTACTCATCCTTTACACCATCGTGGGTTGTAGTAAGTGCATGCACGCCATGTAGGCAAAAGATAATATAGCAACAATGTTTAGACATAAATATTATGTAAATAACAAATTGAATCGTGTCGCGGAGTTAGCTAGAAACCGCGACATTTTATTAATACTTGCAAGTTTTTGTAAAAAGAAAAGAAACATTTGTCTAAGTGAAACAGAATGTAAATACACGGATATTTATTGAGCACTACAATCGGCGCAAGTGGAGTATCCATGCCCTGGGCCGTAGCCATTCCTAGAGATAGCATCATTTGAGATTGCAGATGTTCCATGTGCGTGGTAGCTCACGGCCATCCATGTCACGCAGCTTGTACGCGCCTTTTCCTAATGCTTCAATGACCTCATAGGGTCCTTCCCACTTCGGTCCAAGTTTTCTGTATTCTCAAGGTGGCTCGCATCGTATGGATATAACGTAGTCCCTGGTCCGAATTTGAAACACTGTACTTTAGCATCGTAGTATCCCTTCATTTTGATATAGCTCTCACCGCATATAGTTGCACACTCGCTCTTTCTTCCAACAGTCCAAGTCGATCACGCCGTTCATCGTCATTGGTTGCAACATTAACTTCAGAAGGCGAATAGTTGGCATCCCAATTTCGGCTGGTATGACGGCTTTTGTCCCATAGACCAAAGAAAATGGAGTGTCTCCCGTGCTAATTTTGATTGAAGTGCTGCGCCCCACTGAACATGCGATAATTTCCACCCACCTCCCTTTGTGATTGTCCAGACGCGGCCTTAATTCCTTCACCCACTTCGACACGACTAAGCCATTGGTTTGTGGGTGTTTAACCGACGCGAAGTGCTGTGTAATATTTAACTTTTCGCACCATACCTTGAAAGGGTTGTCGCTGAATTGTTTTCCGTGTCTCGAGATGATTTCCAGTAATCCAAAACGCATACAATATTGTCCCAAACAAACCGTTTTACCTGATTCCCTATGATTGTTACGACTGCCTTTGCTTCAATCCACTTGGTGAAATAGTCTATAGCCACTGTGAAAACGTAGAGGGGGGTGAATACGTTTCCATTTCAAACTTAAAACTTTTGTATCAAATATAGTATAAACCATTGCATTTGCTAATCTCGACGCAAGGATGCATTTAACGCATTACGGCATGTAAGGCCAACCCCTTGACATCACATAAGATTCCGCAAGATTAATGGTTCATTATAAATCAAGTTTCACCATTATTAGTCCGGTTGCTTTTTCTTGATCAAGCGTGTCATAATATGTAAAGTGTTAAATATAGTTTGTGACTATATGAAAGACCAAGTATATGTCACAAACATAGACATCAACCACATAGAAAATAAACAATGTAACGCAAGAATAAGAGTAAAGCGATAAGTAAAAGGATAGACAAACCAACACGAGGATTTATAGTGGTTCGGCTACAAGGACACCTTCCTTGCCCTAATCCACTCCCCGAATCACCTACTCGAGAGTTCGTAATCACTACACCAACTCCTTATGGCGGAGAAGCCTTCACAACGTCGCTTAACCTTTTTCCGGTACAAAGCTAAATACCGAGTTCTTTCACACCAAGGCGAACCACACCTAACACAACGTCGCCTACCCTTTATACGGTGCTAGGCCAACCACCGAGTTCTTTCACACCTTAGGAGAACTAATCCTATCACAACGTCGCCTACCCTTTATTAGGTACTAGGCTAAGCACCTAGTTCCATTACTATGGAGGAACTACTACCCTTCACAACACAACACCTAATATCAAGGAGATCCACTCCTTGTTACAACACCATCAAGGATATCACCATCCTTGGATCTAAACAAATACTATATGTATAACGATGCACCTCATCGAATTATACACCTAGGCATTCTTCACTAATGCCATTTACACGATCCTTCAACACCTTTCACTAATGCCTTCAACACGGATCTTCGGCACTCTTCACTAATGCCTTTGACACATCTATGAAATCCGTTATGTTTTGTGGCCCAACATAAAAAACCTTGTGTTTTATGGCACAAACACATAAACCATCTAGTCTAGTCATAGATACAAGAATATGATAGTAGACAATATCCAAGACAATGTGTCTAATGGATATAAACTCCTAGACTAAACATCAAGAACCCAAAGCATGATGTAGTTAGTCTTCTATGAATGAAGATGACAAGTTTCCCAAGCTTGTTGTATAAGATCTTCATGTGCTTGTATGAGTGATCACTTCAGTAGGTAAGGAAGCAAGATCTCTAAGCTTGCTTTGGAGGATCACTTCGGGAGTATGCTTACAACAAATGTGAGTTAGAAGCATTATGATCATATGAGATGAGGGTGGTTTACATGTTTCCTAATGATCTAAGTATCCTAGATTTGGTGGAGAGAAACCATGTGTGAAAGTGTAAAAAATGGTTAGAAGTGGTTTGCTATTTATAGGCAAAAAGACCAAAACCATGTTCTGCCCCAAGGATCCCTTCTGGAGGGATCCGGCTTTGTAAATCCAAGGGATCCGTGGGTCATCTGAGGGATCCGTGCACGCTCCTCTTTACCCATAGTTTATGGGTTGAAACCATGGGTTATGGGTCATGGTTTTGAGTTGGTCCATGGGTATTCCTTTAGATACAATGTATCTAATGAGTACAATGTATCTAGTCATATGGGTATGGGTCAATACCATGGGTCATGGATATTATCCATATATGACTTATGCATGATGTCATGCAATGGGTATGGGTCATGGACTTTGGGTTTTACCCAACTACATTCAACGTATTTGGTCAATGGGTCAAATACTTAAGTTTCTACCCTTTTATATTACCCATTATAATACGTACTAGTTATGTATATATTTGCCCAATATGTAAACACTAGTTGTCACACATATTAAACATGTTTATTGGTTTGTTGGGGTTTGATCATAATGCAACATAACAAACATGTACGAACCTGTGTTGTAGCATACAAGGACTTGAGTCGTCGAGAGGTGTTTAGAGTATGTTGAGACAAGATCTAACTACAAGTAACTTATACATTTTACGTTATGTATTACAAGTTACATGTTTGTCATCAACAAAACAAATGAGAATGTATAGATTAAATATCGTAATATTTGCACTAACAATCTCCCCCTTTTTTATGTTGACAAAATATATGTAGCGTAATAGATAGGTAAAATGTCAAAGTTACTTGTGTCCGTACTTCCTATACATTACCTTCTTCGTTTACACCCTTCTCCCCCTTTTGTCGAAAACAAAAGGGTGTGTCCTTAAACTTGACCTTTCATGAACTTCAAAAATCTGCCTTTCTCCAACAAGATTATTGGCTTAAATCTTCCATCTCTCCCCTTGAATGTGTATGCTCCCCTTGACGTTGCTCCCCTTGTTAAAGGCGTCAAGTATTTTAGGAAGGCTAAGATGAAATTGTTGCAAAATTTGCAATGTTATTGTTTTGACGAAAAACTCCCCTTTATTGAGAGCGTCAAGTTCTCCTAGTATGTTTTGAAAATCTACAAAACAAAAAGTTAGTGCAAAATTATATTCGTCCTTGGACGAGTAAGTCATATGTTGCACTTTATAAATGCTCGACGGAAGCTCCCCCTAGCTCGAGGGCGTCAAGAAGAACCTACAAAAAAAATGTTAAAAAGAGAATGATCCTACTACTTGCATCATCATGGTTGGTTTAGAGGTTGTAAGGTTTGTTCAAGTTAAGAAAAAAAATGTGCTTAGGGATGAGACGCATTTCATTACGAAATTCACTTGGCTTTTGGCAACATAGATGTTTGTGAAGGATGGTTGAGCAACCATGAATTGTAGTGGTAGTAAGACACTTGTAGGATGTGGTTGACACAAGTAGCTTGTTGTTTGAGGTTGTGGTTGACACAAGTAGGATGTGGTAGAACATGAGACATACTTCATCACGTAGTTCATGAACTCGACCTTGGACATGGTGATAGTGATAGAAATTATCATTATGACTTAGAGGTATGGAAGTTGTGGTAGAGGTGATGAAAGGTATCAAGGTGAATCTTTGACTTGGTTGATGACTCATTAGAGATGGTAGACATGATGACTTTGTGAGTGGTGATAAAAGTGGAGTAAAATGGTTAGGATGATGCAAGATTAGGAATATATAAAGAAATGTGCGAATGAGCACAACTTGACTTGATGGTGAAATCGACCATTGTCATCCTACAAGAATCTAAAAGAGTTAGCACAAAAGGAAAACATTTATATAAATGGATAAATTGTTCACATAAAATCATGAAACGAAAATAAATAACACGTATAGAATCATATAAATGCAACTCATTTATAAACATATACGAAAATGATAATCCTAGGTGTTGAGCAAGTCCTTGTGTGGAAAAGGAAATTTGAAATGATTATCTAAAGAGATAATGTACCTATTGTTCCATATGAGGTGAAAATGAGGTGATGGGGTTCTAGCAAGATCTAGCACCTACATATCCTAAGTTACTTAGTCTATTAAGTGTCTTATATGAAGATGGACTTAAATGATCGTTTTAGCTAGAGTTGACATGAATCTGTCACCCGGATCCCACGGTTCCCTCCAATGAGGGATCCGGCTCTCAGCAGCTAGGAAAGAATAAAAATGATGTTTGTAAGGTCTAACGCCTATACCTCCTTGAGTGTTTTAGTCTTCCTAAGTGTCTTAAATGAAAGAGTACTTAAATGATCAAGAGCAATGAGTGATGGTAGCTAATGATTGCCTTTTATGGAAAGAAATGGGGCTTTATGAGCACCAGTGGATGATCAAAGATGACACTAAGAAATTTGAGAGTGTCAAGTGGTGTTAAATGATCCTAGAGATCAGATGATGACTTGAGAGAGATTTGGAAAATTCCTTAAAAATATTAAGAAATTAAAAATTAGTTTTGGCCTATTTTGAGGTAAGGATGACTAAAATCAATTTGCTAAAATTGAGAGAAATATCAAACTAGGTGTTTTGAGATGAGAGGAACAATGTGTAAACATTAGAGCGGAAAGATGGTGAGTTTTAAACTAATGAAAAATCAAAAATACTTGAATGTGATCCTAAGTCATCCATGAGTGAATGTGAGATCAACTGAGCCTAAGGGAGGTTTAAGTGATCATAATGTAGCATGTTTAACTAATCCAATAAGGTCTAAAATGTTGGATTGATGCAAGGAGGCTACAAAGGAACTTCTGTCCACCCGGATCCCACGGATCCTTCACTTGAGGGATCCGTCTAGTTACATCTAAGGTATCCGACGTCAGAGACGATTTTCTTAGCAGAATAGTTGCATAATTTTTCTCTATGTTTCGAATTATGAAATTAACGATTTCTACAGCAAGTATACATGTATACACATTAAGCAAAGCAATGAGAGCATGTATTGGTAACATATAGGCAATCAAATGAGATCGAGCTCACAAATAACACAAAGGTTTAGCAAACTTAACAAGCACTATTCAACTAGCCCAAAACAGATTGCCGGTCTAGATTAGTAAATCATTTACACTAACAATGACATGCAAGGTATGTGTTTAGAAAGAAAAGAGCACAAGATGGTGTTCAAGACAAAAGAGTTGTGAGGTGCTAGTTTAGGACAATCTAGTCATTACGGATGGCGATTAGCATACAATGAGCTTCGTCCATGAAGTCATGTAGCTCTTCTCGATCAAAGCAAGATAATCGCTTAATGAGGCAAGTGGTTGTGATTAAAGAAAAATTAATTTTACAACTTGTTTGATTAGTAATCCTAAGACAATGCAAAGTATTTCCATTGTAAACTTACTTTAGGAAAATATAGGAGTATAAATTCCTCGGGTGAGAGAATGAATATGAGACTATTACTAGCGGTGCACAATTACGGCTAAACACGACCATTTTTACGGGCGATTCCACATACCCAACTTCTATCAAGGAAGCAATTCAACCGTTAGGCCAAATTGAGTTTCTAGTGCAATAAGTTCTCCAGTATTCATTCTCAAGTTAGGAAAATTTATATTCCTATAATGGTCTATCGAAGAGTAACAATGATGATACTTTGCTTCGTTTTTATTAATAATATACTTGAAACAACTAAGGTGACAAAGGTGTCAAAAAAAATATTAAAAGTTGTCCATATGGTGAACACAAAAAAAAATGGTAGGATGAGCTAGTTCAACATATGTTGTTGGAAAGCTCAAGTTTGGACTTTCGGATATGAACAATTATATTTGCGTTTGCAAAATAATTTACTTGAGTATATCGGATGAAATAATCAAGTTGTCAATCCTACTATGAAGCTTGGAGAGCGATCATGAAAAGGAAAATGGGAGAGTACATCATCATCACAAGTGTAGGTTATGATCCGATGTACATTCTTGTTGTTTTTAGAAAACGATACAAGAAAATATGAAATTAAGAAATCATATAAGCACATAAAACATTTATGTTGCACACATGACAAACTCAATCAAAAAGCCATTAGGTGTGTTATATGTTTTAAACATTTTTCAATTTATAAAACTAACATTTTTACACAACTAGATGTTATCCCAAACACTCCTTCAAGTAGCACATTGATTAGTAGAAAGTTACTAAATCGACAAGCAAGAGAATGAATAACAAGGTAAGGAAACCACATAGGTTACTCAATCAAATAAGCACACAAGCTATTTGAGATAAGCAAATAATCAAGTAATGCAAAGAAGATAATTTATCGTTTATCATAGCATATGAAAGTTCTTTTCATCGCTTTGTGTTAAATATAAACATGTATATCAAGCTTGATTAGTTTCTTTTATATTTATAAATATGATCAAAACCTTAATTTCAAAAGAGGACACATTGTTATTCAAAGATGAAAACATCCGTCTCCAATTAGATCAAAAGTTGTGCAAAAGTTATGACCAAAAAATGACTTTCTATTATAGATCAATGATTTTGTAAATTTTGTTTTGAATCAGTTTATGAAATCATTTTAAATGAAAGTAGACTCAAATACCTTTAAAACGATAGGTGGCACGACTTCTAACGACTTACGATTAAAAAGATATGAATTTTGAAATTCGCATTAAAAAAGGTTTTCGCACCACGGATCCCACGGATCCTCTTGCCAGGATCCGGCCCAAGCTGTAACTGGGGATCCGCGGATCTAATACGAATTACAAAATGCACATTTTGACCCCATCTAAAGGTTTAATCTTTGTAGACTTTTTAGTGAAGTTATATTATCCATTTTACCTTTATTCAAGCTTGATAAACAAGATATCTAACAACAAAACTTCAAAGAGAAAAATCAACAAAACACTTTTCATATTATGCTTGACTTCACCAAAAATTTGATACGAGGACCTTACTCATTTTGAAAACCATTTGTTTTAAAAACTAGAGCCAACCCGCTCTAATACCAATTGTGAAAGCGTGGGGGGGGAATCGTTCGTTCAAACTTAAAACTTTGTATCAAATATAGTATAAACCATTGCATTGCTAATCTTGATGCGAGGATGCATTTTAGCATTACGGCATGTAAGGCCAACCCCTTGACATCACATAAGATTCCGCAAGATTAATGGTTCATTATAAATCAATTTTCACCATTATTAGTCGGTTGCTTTCGCTCGTCAAAGTGTCATATCGTAAAGTGTTGAATATAGTTTGTGACTATATGAAAGACCAAGTATGCATCAAAAACATAGACATCAACACATAGAAATAAACAAAGTAATGCAGAATAAAAGTAAGCGATAAGTAAAAGGATAGACAAACCAACACGAGGATTTATAGTGGTTTGGCTACAAGGTCACCTTCCTTGCCCTACTCCACTCCCGGAGTCACCTACTCGAGAGTTCGTAAGCACTACACCAACTCCTTATGGCGGAGAAGCCTTCCTGGCGATAAACTTAACCTTTTTCGATTACAAAGCTAAATCTAGTTCTTTCACACCAAGGGCCACACCTAACCTAGCGTCGCCTACCCTTTATAGGTGCTAGGCACAACACGAGTTCTTTTACACCTTAGGAGAACTAATCCTTCACAGCGTCGCCTACAACTTTATTAGGTACTAGGCTAAGCACCTATTCCATTACTATGGAGGAACTACTACCCTTCCACGACTAACACCTAATCTAGGAGATCCACTCCTTGTTACAACACCATCAAGGATATCACCATCCTTGGATCTAAACAAATACTATATGTATAACGATGCACCTCATCGATTATACGACCTAGGCTGTAAGATATAACTTTTCACATACACATCAAACCATAACACAAAGTAACATATAGATGGAATTCTAGAGAGAGAAAGTTAGAGGTTTAGGGAACTTAGTGAGAGAAAGTGAAAGATATTATTATGAGCTCCAACTCTCTACCTTGGGAGGTAGAGAGTATTATAGTCTTACATAAGCATACACAACGAGTGCATGGATCGGGCATCTGATTGGTAAAGACCCGTCCGTCCTCCACGGTGTTACTTAACTAAATACTACTTAACTTAAAATAACTACGACTACGAGCTTTCTACGATTACATATACTTGAGGTGACCGACTCTTTAATACCTGGAATTTCTAATTCCTAACAATCTCCCCTAAGGGAGGTCACCTCAATCATGCACTAAAATTACATTGAATACAAGCAGATATGACATTAACAATTGTTCTTGCATTCTTGATGTAGTCCTTTGTTCCTAAGCTCGTAGTCATTGATTCTTCATATTGCATGTTTGGTTACTTCAAGTGGAGGTCTTTTACTGATCCATGTGATAATAATTTTGAGCCATCATTTGAGATCATCGGCCATAAAAATCTCTATGACATCCTTTGTGGTGTTGGTATTATGTGATGTTGTGACTTTAGGACCGACATGCTCACATTTTGGATCATGATATCTTCTCATCAAGTAGCGGAAGCATTTGTTGAATCATGATATTGAAGCGTAGCGTGAAGCATGGAGTGAAAATATCCGAGTCATTGATGCACTAATCATGATTTCTTTTGAGATGAATGTGTTAAGTGAGCATACGGCTATGGATTGACCGCTTCATTACGATCATTTGCAAGCGTCGAGGTGCACGCATACAACGGTTAGCAATAAATCGCACGAAAGTGTCTTTGATCACTTTCGTTGAATTGAGGTACACGGCCCACGGTTCCCGTTGATCGATACAAGTCTTACTGTGATCGAGGTAATTCCGAAGAATTTCCTTGACGGGTTTGCGGTGCTCTAGCTGTTCTCAACCGGAGCGTCTCAAAGAGACAACCGAGATTGAGTGAACCGGCGAATTTAAGTCCATGATTGATGAAAAGATTTGAAAAACAATCGAGTATTGCTCAATAGAAATTGTTTTTGCAATACATTGAAGGTTTTAATGAAAATCAATTATCAATCATAAAACACCTTTTGATTTGAAAGTACAAATTCGATGTGCTAAAGAAAAGAGTTTTTATGCACAACGACCAGTTTTTCAAAGGTGTCCGTCAATCCATAACTGAACGGGATTGATTCAAAGATTGATAAGCCCCATTGTTTACATTCATTTGTCACATGGTTGATCCATATAATAGATCTCACATGCCACCTACCGGGAGCTTGTTAGATGTTGGCTCCAGAAGGCTTTCCATCTTCATTGTGAGTATGTAAACACATCACTGGATGTTACGGCAATACCACAAGGATAATCGTAGGACTCAAATATAATCTCTCTTTCCACATTGTGTGAAACCGAGAGTCTTCATTGAAAGTGTCCTAATGAGATTTATTGATGATCTCGTGGCTCTAGACTCAATTTTGCATATTTGGATCCATTGCGGAGACTAGGAGAGGGTCTCCTTCTTCAATATCAACAATCTCTAAGAGAAAGTCGATAGATAATGTCGGTTCCCGTGAGAATGAAACAAGTCCTTTTAAGAGGAACTTGAGTGGTTTGGAAAGTTGAAGTGCGATCGTCCTTTCTGATCATCGTCTTTCAATACCGATGTTACCATCAGTAGCATATGAATTGAACCCGGTTTACGCCTAAGGTTGAATAAATGGAGGGCTATTTGTTTTCACCCTTTTCTCATTCAATTCTTTTAATTCTTCAACCCCTTCAGTGCTTACCGAGACTTCATAGCTATAACTTTGTTGGGTTTATTCGATACTAGCTCATCTTGTCACTCTTCCCATATCTCATTTTCTCCTTTTATCATCATACCTAAGAACTCTACACTAACTAGTGGATTTTCCCTGGGTAGATCCCCCGGTTCAGCGGATCATGGGAACCAATACCTAACCTTATCATCCTTATATCACCGTACATAAAGTAAAGTTGGTCGGTCTATTTGGTATTGTTCATCTGCCATTGGAACCAATTGAAAACCATTTGAAAATCAATCCGGATACTTGTGATATATTATCAAAGCATTTTGTACCTGAATTGTTTTGATATTTTTAGAATAAGTGCTCCCCCTCAACATGTGCATCAAATGTTTGAAATTGTTTTGCACACGGAGGCAAGAGGAAGAAATTAACTTCTTTGATTACCATTTTCTAAAAAATATCAACATCACTTCCCTAATCGAATCAAGTAGATAAAGCATTTTGGGGAAGGATGAGGGTTTCATGATTTTGCTCCCCCTCAATATGTGCCTCGAGGTTTGAAAGAGTTTTACACATACTAGAGGAACCCGCACATGAGATAAATGATCACGTTTCAAATCATAGGTTTAAGATAGATGCTCCCCTCAACATGTGCATGGAAAATTTAAAATCGTTTGTCACATGTAAGCAAGATAGCATGTACATCATTATAAAACCATTTACCTAATTATCAGTTTAAATCCAATTTAAATCACACATTCTCCCGATCACAATTATCAAATCATTTGAGATTTGTGATCTCTTATAGATTTAAATTGATTTTGAAAGCTTTTAAGGAGAATTGTGACTTGATTATGAAAGCGTTTTAACCGATAATGATCGGATTTTAAGACTTTAAACTCCATTGATAAACATGCATGTATATCTTTTGAAAACAATTTAATGCCAAATAACTTTTTAATTTAATTGAAATCATTCTCCCCTCAATCAATGACATAGGTTGTTGATTGAGAGATAGAGATTTTGACAAATAAGTCCCGATGATTATCAAAAATAGAGACCGAGTTATTTTTCAAAGCATTTAGTTTCTAGCAGATAAATGTTTATAAATCGAGCATGGAATTTGAAAACATGGTAAAACATGGCTCTTCTTTCTTTAAAACGGGTTATTGCACGAAAATGACAATAAACCATTGTTTCTCTTTCTCCCAAAAATATTTTTTGATTTTTTTTTTGATTTTTTTTTTTAAATTGAACAACATCTAAAGTCCGTGTCATTCTTTGAATGACAGCACAAACATTAGATATAATCGGCTGAGGAAAACATGACAAATTGACAATATTTTTGAAGATTTTTCGAATTTTTTCAGATTTTTATGGATTTTTGAAAGTTTTATTTTTTTCTATTTGGTTTTATAGGGTTTTATAATTTTGTATTTTGCTTTTTGGATAAATATATACAAGAGATAGATGAAGATAGACCTTTACTCCTCGTCTTCCTCCACGAGCGTTTGAGTGTTTCGGTTGAAGGCTTTTCAAGCCAAGTCGGGGAAGAATAAACTCAAAACGTTCTCTTGGAAGAGCTTTGGTGAAGATGTGCGCTAGCGGTATTGACTTCACAAAATAGAGTTCCACCACACCGTTTTCCACTTGCTCCCTGATGAAATGATGTCGGATGTCAATATGCTTTGCTCTTGAGTGTTGTACGTTGTTGCATGAGAGAGCAATAGCACTTTATTATCACGATGCAGAGGGATTTTGTTGAATTCAAAGCCATAGTCAGATAATTGGGATCTCATCCAAAGGGTTTGAGCACAACAAGATGACATGGCTATGTATTCAGCCTTTGTAGAGGAAATAGAAGTACTCATTTGCTTCTTTGAAGACCAGCTCGCAAGCTTATCACCCAAAAGCGAGCACCTCGTGTACTTCAGCGTGTATCTTGACAACTGCATGATGACATCACATTAGGCGTTAGTGACATACGGTGTCCCGGGTACCATAGTCCCATATTGATGGTTCCTTGGAGATACCGAAAGACCCGTTTAACCGCTTCAAGGTGCTTTTTAGTAGGCTTAGCTTGGTATCTAGCACACATGCAAACGGCGAACAAGATGTAGGTCTACTAGCGTGAGGTACATCGGGATCCAATCATACTACGATATTTCGTTTGGTCAATCATGATCCATGAGTGGTCCTCATCTAGTTTGATTCGATCAATCATGGGGTGTCAACGAGGTCACTTGAATCAAATTCAAATTTCTTTAAAATCTCATTTGCATATTTAGATTGATTTATGAAAATGCCTCAGGGACTTTGTGAAATTTGTAATCCCAAGAAAAATGACATTTGTCCCATCATTGACATTTGAAATTTGGAACTCATTTCATTTGAAAAACGATCACATTCATTGGGTCATCGAGGCAAAATAATATCATCAACATAAATTTGAACATGAATTAAATGTTTGCGACTTTTCGGTGAACAATGTTGGATCAAGCTGCTCCTTTGCTAAATCGGTTGATAGAAGAAACTTTGTGGTGTTATCATACCATGCCCTTGGAGCTTGCTTTAAACCGTAAGGGCCTTCTTCAAGCGATAAGCGTGAGTAGGATGCTCTTGATTCACAAATCCTTGGGTTGGTGGCGTAGACGACTTCTTTAAGATCTCCGTTCGAGAATGCCGTCTTCACATCCATCTCATAGACTACCATGTTCTTACTAGCATTAGCCAAAAGATTCGATTGCCTCGATTCGAACAGCAGAGCAAAAGATTCTTCAAAGTCTATACCCTCCTCTTGTGGTATCCTTTAGCAACTAATGAGCCTTGTTCTTTAACACATCACCATGCTCATCAAGTTTCACTTTGAAGATCCACTTTAGAGCAATGATCATATCACAATCTGGGCGGTACTAATTCCCATACATCAAGTCGATCAAACTCATGAATTTCTTCTTGCATGGTTGAACCATTGTCTTCATTCATGGCGGTTTTAACATCTTTTGGTTCGATCTTAGAGATGCGAGAGTTGAAGAAGCACCATAAGGCATCATTGCAAGTTGTTTCGTGTGGATACAGGATGAGAGGATTTCAATGATGTTGTCTAATGGATGATCGTGAGTCCATTTACTGAGGTGTTCATGTGGCAGAGGTTGAGGGACTAAAAGTAGCGAGTGTCTGAAGAAGATGGTTCGATGAAGATTGAGGAGCAAATACATTTTCAAATGGAGCATCTTCAGGAGTAGCAAAGGGATTAACTTCATCATTGATGCCAGAATCATTTCCATGATGTACATTGAAGATAGATGATGATTTGTTGATGAGAGGCAGTGATCGGCTTCTTGACTTAATGATATTGAGACTGAAGGGTTGACTTCATTCACAGGGATAGGAGCAACCTCTGTTGATGGATTTGACATTTCATCAGCATTTGTTTCATAGTGTTCATCAAACATTGGATCAAACAATTTCTTTAAATCATCTTCAGATGGAGGTACATATGGAGTTTTGTTGGAGAGGGATTGGTACAAGGATGAACCAATAGGATTGTTTTGAAGTCTTGAGTCGAGGCTGGATTGTCCGGGAGCCATAGGACCCTGCGATAGAAACTCTCTCGACTATCTTTATCAACCCATAAGTAGACAATTTGGGCAAGACAAATGATTTCGACATTAATGCATTCTTCCTAAGGTATACATGTAGAGACTGATGCGGAAGATTCACCACAAATGTCTTGACGAATAAGGTAGTCATTTTTCCTTAATGTTCATGTGGTTGATTTATAGCGTGCACAATGAGAGGAACAATAATCCGTAAAGATTTTGCAAAGGAATACCAAAAGGCGGATCATTATCCAGACAACAATCGTGATGATTTGGCAAAGGAATACCAAAGAGCGGATCATTATTCATGAGTGCAAGCTGCATATGATAATCATTATCAACGCCTTGAGGAATAGCTGGAGATAGGGAAACTTTGAGTAGTGAGTTGTACTTCTTTGATGATGAACCGGTTAGTCAATAGAAACGGGCATGAGCTTGGAATTTGGATGATCAACATGATTCGAGGAAGGTTAGGTACTCATCAAACATATCTTTGAAAACAATGAATCCCAAACATTGATCCCAATTATCCTTAGTAAGTGAAGCATTAGGCGTTGGAGGAGAGTCATCAAATATCAAAACAATGAATCCATTATCCTTAGTATATTCACTCATAATCACAAAGAATATACACTCATCATCATCAAAAATAAAGTCGTATAACCATTATTCAAACATCCATAATCATGTAGTATATTCTCTTCTCCCCTCCAAAATTGCATCCGAAGTTGCCATTTTTGATTTAACAAGTGAATAAGAGTATACACTAATGATCATAGATCCACTGATGATTGAATGGCGTGGAAACATGAAGCTTGTTGATGAAGAATGTAGATGGTATGGCCATTCATGAAGAGAATTTCTCTTTAGGCGAAGATAAAGCGCCCAGAAGGCGTACACTTTTCTTTTCTTTGAAGAACGGGGCACAAGTGATATCTGCAGACACCATTATGATGAAGAACGAGGCTACTGCCCGATGTGAGCAGACGTCATTGTTAAGAGCCCGGTTATATGTTTAGAGCGCGAATCCAAATACCAGACTTATGCGACTGCTGGACCTTGAGACAAGGCAATTGGAAACATTGGATCCCCACGTGCTCATGGGGTCCTTTTGGTAAGCACAAACAATCTTTGAATCGTGAGAAACCTAGGTGCAATGTCATTGTTACTAGGAGCTGAACTAGTAGAAACATCGGACTTAGTCGAGGGACATTTTGTGCTTAATGGGATTATTCTACCAGTTGGCTTCCAAACCTTATGAGGGCACTACTCTAGGCATAGTGGGTCTAGTTAAGGGGCAAGGTTTGCCATTCGTGAATATTCAACTGTTGGCTTCCTTTGAAATCCTACATTGGTAAAACCTTCCCTGTAGGTTTCGAGTTGCTTAATCTGTTTTTGCTCTCAAACTTTCTTAAGCGGGTTATGAATCTTAGACCTCAAAAATAACACATCACATTTATCATGATTACCAGAAATTAAACAATTTTTGCATGTTTTGCGAGACACATAAGGCCTCGAATTAATTTTAGTAAGCTTGGAGCTAATACTAGAACTAACACGATTCTTTTGTTCAAATCAAACTTCTTGTCCCTATGGTGTTCTTTCACTTCCTTATCATGATCACTTTTTAGTTTCGTAATCCTATCCTTCTTTGCATAGCTTCTAGGTTTTGACCGCTAACTTTAGTGTCAATCTTAACATCTGTAGAAGTAACGATGGGAACATTACATGGCTTCACTACTTTCGCATTCACAGTCTAGAAGTCTTTGGGATTTGAAATTCTAGGAGGCACATCACAGGTTGCTTGCTTGAATTTAGATATGGAACAAGGCATATCCACATGCTTGGCTTTAGGCATAGACGGATTTCTGTTTGGCACTAGGCATAGAACAAGGCTTCACGGCTTTGCCTTTTTCACCTAAGGGTTTTGGACATGTTGCAATTACACATTCAAGCAGCTCTTGAGATCGTTTGGCCCGGAGGCAAGCAAACCTAATTTCACTATCAAGAGGTTTGTTAATGAAATCCTCTTTGACAATCTCACGGAGACATTCTAGACTATCCTTAAGGTGAGCACATTAGTCATGAAAAGCATGTTCATTATTCCTAAGATGAGGAGGAATATATTTAACTGTCACGGTGTATTTGCAATCTAAGGGTGACTTTGAGACAACATTCTTATTGAAAACAAGTGGCAGTTTCCCATTTCCCTGACTTCTCAGATTCTCAATTTCCTTTTGTAAAGACGTTATTTTTTTTTGTTTGTTTGGTCGGGTGACTTTCATTGAATCATATAACTCTTTAAATGTCGTTTAACTTTTTCATTTTCTTCTAGAAAACTCTCGTTTTCCTTTTGTAAGGCATCAACTAAGTTTTGAAGATGAAAAGTTTGAGTATTCTGAGAATCTAAAGGAGGAGGCATTTGGGAGCCTGTCATATTGTTCGTTTGACCCTTTAATTGAGAGATATGGGCTTTCAACTTTCGATCGTGTTGCAGGCTTGAATACATTCATCACGTTTGTTAATTTGAATGCATCAAACTCGGAGCATCTGAAGATGTCTTGATATTTGAAGTTTTGACATTTTCTTTGAGATGTTGATATTTGAGTTGTAAATTAAAATGCTCAACTTCTAGTTTAGAAAAATGTTTAACCAAATTGTCGTGATCATCGAGTTCAATTTTCTCGTTTAGTTCAGAATTAGTTTTTTCAAGCTCAATGACACGATCATGGGAGACTTTGAGGCCACGAGATAGTTCATGAAATTTGGAAGCATTAATAGAGAAATTTGAAGCGATGAAAAAGATATCTTGAGCAACACATTCAGTAATAAGAGTCTCATTTAAGGTATGCAAGTTTGGTATGTGCTAAAACACATACCTTTTCTTTATCAAAATAGACCCAAAATAACCAAGAATCAAAGCGTTTATTTCTTGCTAATATTTGTGGTTTTCTTGAGTTTGTGCATGTCTCGAATGCGGATATGTTGAAACACACAAAAGGAGCCAAAACCGAAGAAAACCGAGCACGAGAAGTGTCTGCGAAAGCGATGCGGGATGCTATTCGAGAGATTTGGTGCTTAAAAGATCAAATTACGAAGCTCGGGACATAAATTGGGAGTTTTTCACATTACACCTTCACTTTCACAAATTTACCATTCTACCCCTCAACTTTCCACATTTACCCTTTTTACCCTCACCTCTCACTTTTCCCAATTTACCCAAATTCACCCTACACTTTCACTAAATGTCAAATTGGGCCCTTGGTTTTGTTAAAATACATTGTGGTCCTATTGATAAACCAAGCATTAACCTAATCCATTATCACAAATCCATAGTCCAAAAACAATATACCCGGCCCAATTTCTATCCAACTAAAACCCGGCCACTATACTAACCATTTTACCCACCGAATACACCCGGTTACCCACTTCTTTACCCGGTCAAATACCCACCCACGAGTCAAAATAATATAAACAATCTTCCCTTTAACCCAGCGCGCCCAAACCCCCCAATCCTCCATTTTCCAACTTTGTTTCACTTCACCTCCCATTTACCCACATGTCCCACGAATTACCCATGTACTTAAGTGTTTCTAGAAGCTCCTGACAGCGTGTCGAAGAGTGTCACTCGGGGCTGCAGGGTGGACAAATGGAGGCTTCTTATTGGATGAAACACATCACCCAAATGATCAAACGGCTATGATTAGAGTAGATGACTGGGGTTGATGAATGGACGAGATTGAAGATCCAGAAGCATCCCAAGGCTCTCCTCTTTAGCTATAAAAAACCCCTTCACCACATTGTTGATTTCGTCCAGTTTTCATGTATTAGAAATCTGTTAC
>OU343219.1:247206405-247268136 GCA_910596185.1 Chrysanthemum makinoi | reverse complement strand
TTTGAAAATTATTGTCTAGGGAATGAATATTATATAAAATTTACAGGAACGGATCCAATAAGAAGAAAAATAAAAATGAGAATGTGAAAAGTAATTCTAACCACACATTTTAAATGAGGAGATAAAATTTGAAGGAAGATGTCAAAGGCGATCTTTTCACTATAAACCTTATTTCCTAAGAACACGAAGTTGGCATAATAAGTCATTTAATTTCTTTTAGTATGCACTTTCTATCATTGGCTAATTAGACCCGCCCTAATTAGGAGGTTAAACATTCCTTTGAACTCCAAAGATTAAGAATGCAACTTTGTCTCATTTACTTGTTCACATAAGTTTTGATATTTCATTATTTGATTTTCTGTTTATGAGGACAAGATTGCCAAACTTGCAGAAGAGTATATGAAGCATATCGAGGGTAGTAAGAAGTTTCGGCAAGTGAAAACGTAGATGTTGCTAAACTATGGCGTAACCTCGAAGCTATGCTTAAGCCGTAACCTTTGTTAAAACTTTTCGTCCATTCTGTGTCAAAATTACGTCATAATTGATTTACTAAATTACGCCGTAATAGGTTATGTTTAGTTTCCTTATTTCAGATTTAGGAGAGTTACCAAGAGTGGAATTCCCAATTATGCCGTAACTTAGTCGTGTCAGTATCCTTATTTTAGTTTTAGAGTCAGTTTTGAACGATTTTACTTTTCTTTTTCCCCAAGTATGGCTTTCCTATAAATATAGGGTTTGGGTTTAATGTAATTGATTCATTTATTCAATAAAATTCAAGACTTTGTCTTTAAATCCTTTGTTATTTGCTAAAAACTTTGTAAGGTTTTGTGTTACACACTTCCGTTCTACATCAGTTGGCATCAGAGACACGTTGATTCCTGGTGGTAATTGGTTTAGAAAGTTTTGCATCAATTAAACATCTAGAGCTTGTTAGTATCCTAGATGGTGAACGGTGTAGTAGACCCAAAAACCGGTACCGGTGGTGGGGTGCGGTCGACCGAAGACATGGATCGTGCGATCACAGATCTCACGACCAAATTCGAAAGTATGTCCACCGTTCTTAAAGAAATCTGATCCGTGCTCGGGGGTGGTAAACATCCAAATCGTGAGGGTAACAAACATGGTAACTTTAGAATCCGTCCCAACAAAGATGGTTTCTTTAGAAATCGTACACGTGACCAACCTCCTAAAAAAGTTTGGGGACATGATAATTTTATGTCTTCGGATGAGGAAGGAGATGAAGAAGCTTATGAGTAATTTGATGTAGGGCCTAGGGGTAGAAACCCAAGACATACGACTATGGTTCAAAGGAATGTTAATCATCAAGGTCATGGTGAGCGACAAGTTTATCGAGTCAAGGCCGAGATTCCCAACTTTGTTGGAAATCTTGACATTGAAGTGGTGTTGGATTGGTTATATGAGGTTGATAAGTTCTTTGACATCATGGATGTTCCCGAGGAAGAGCAAGTAAAGATCGTGGTTTATAAGTTATGTGGAGGAGCGGGGGTGTTGGAATCACTCCTAAACCTTAATCAAGTGTTAGTGATTAACATGTAATAGTTAGCTTAATTATGGCCTTTATGTTTGTTATTAGCCTTAGGCTTATGTAGAAGGCCCATAAGCCTAGGCCTAGTGATGAGTGTCTAAATACTCATCATTTTTATACTGTCTAGACTACAAAAACATCTGAAAACGCTCAGAAACACATCAAAATGATCAAAATCTCACAAATTAGTGTTTTATGTGTTTTAAATGCAAAAATATCAAAATCAGATGAAAAATGTATCAAATTTGCAAAATTGGCAGTTTTAGTCCCTCAAGTTTCAAAACTTGTCAAAATTAGTCCCTATGCATTTATTTTGAAAGTAAAAGCCAACCCAAGGTTTTGAAAGTCAATTTCACAAAATATTACACTTGGGTTACAAGTTTTCCAAAATTACATGTTTAGTCCCTGAAAATCCAAAAATGGCAAAATAGGTCCCTGGGAAATTTTGAAATTTGAAAAATGAAAAAATGGTTTGAGAACTTTGGAATTACATCATAATTGGTCCTTGAAGCTAATGGGGAAAAGTGCAAAATCACCTGAAGTTTGGGAAATTACACTTTTGGTCCTTGTATTCTACTTAATCCAAACCGGAACCTTATGTATTAATATCAAAAGCCTAATCCAACACATCCAAGGCCCAAACCCAGTGGCCCAAACCTTGACCCGACCCCAAGTTATTAACTCCCTCCAAAACAGTCAATGGCGCCAAAACCAGGGGTACTATTCATCCCCTTCACACACAAGCTGAAAACCAGAAACCAGAGCTGTTTGTTCACCTTTTTCAAATCCACTTGCTCCTATCATATCTCCCCTACCTTATTTTGTCCCCCCTCCACCTCCACATACACCCAAAAACCATTAATGGTTGAAACCTGCTTAAGAGACTTTTGGCGCCAAAAATGACATATGGCACTTTTGACCAATCCAATGGCTCATAAGTGGTGGGATCAACTCAGAAACAAGTGGGGAAGAATTTTCAGCTATAAAAGAGAAGAAAAAGAGAAGCTTGAAGAGTAGCTAGTTTTCATAATTTTCCTTTAATGTCGTTTTTCTTATCCATGTCTTAATTTAGTTTAAAATCTGTAATTTTGTATTTCTATGATCTAAACTCAAGTTAATGTATCATTGTAATCAGTTTTTAAGTGTTAATTTCAAGGTTTGTTTAAAAGTATTGATCTTGTGTTTATCTTGTTGAGATTTTCAAACTACTGTTCTCACATTTAAGCTTCCAAAATCTTATTTCATCATTCAAATCACCACTTAATCTCTATATAGCTTTTGAAAAGCTTACATTTAAATCTTCAAGCAAAATTGGCTCCTAGTCAACAAAAGTCAAACAGGGGCTTAATTTGAAATGGAAGCTAATATGGGTTGATGCAGTGGTAATATTGGATTGGAATAGAATAGGTTAGCATAGATTGGGTTTGTTTTGGCCTCATAACAACAAATTTATTGTGAGTTGTCTATCTCACTTTTCATTTTTAGTCAAATTGCACATTTAGCTTGTAAGTGTATCTGTGGTCACAACTTGTTTTTATGTGTTTAATTAGTTGTAATTATGTTCATTTAAACTCATTTTGATCAGTTATAATAGTTAGTTAAGCTTACATCTCAGTTTTGAGTTCATTGGATAGTTAAAAGTGGTGTTTGGATTTAGCCCTTAAACTGTACTGAGGATAGCTCTGCTTGGTACCGTTGGTTCATGTTTGTGTAGCCATTTCATGCTCACTTGAGTCATTCCCTTGTGCCTGCTAAGCTCTAAAGTCAAAATTACAAACTTTCTGTCCTTACAGCAAATCTGTTGAGATTTTGAAATATCAAAAGTTTGTTTTGTGTTCCAATCTTATAGGTCTAGCTTATATTAGTGATATTTCATCACATTACATCATTATCAGTCCTTAAATCATGATCAAACTTCATTTAAGTCAACTTTTCAGTTTTGCTTAAAAAGTTAAAAGCTTGAAATCTCAGTTTTGGCCAACTGAGAGTGATTTTTCATTTACTCATCTTTGGACCAATGTCAATGAAAATTGTTGTTTTAAAAAACTTGAGCTGGTCTAATTTCTTATGGTCATTTTTATATATTTTTGTGATTTTTTTATAACCATCAAAACTGCTTCTCTTTTGGGACTTAGTTGCCTTGTTCGAAAACCTCAGATAAGCCGGAGTTTTCAGCTATAAGCGTTTGCAGAGCTTATTAAAGCTTATCCTGGTCTGTTCTTGGGTCTAAACATAGCCATCCAGGTCTATTTTAAGGTCTCACAATTGTTTTCTAGTTTCAAGCTTATCTCAGGTTTATTATTCGACCAAAGTAGACCCCTTTATCTTGTTTGTAGCCAAAAGCTCACATCATCAAATCTGTGGAGCTTGTTGTTTCAGTGATTAGGGCTTGTTGTAACTTGTTCCATTTTGGTTCTTTTAGTATTTCATAACTTCTTTTTTGGGTTGGTAGCTTTTGGACTCCATTTGCTTATTCTAAGTCTTATTTCAATAAGCTCTTGCTTATCAGTTCCATAATCTTACTCATAACCCTATGTTTTTCTATTTTTCCTAGCTTCCTAACTTTATTTTAAGCTTATCCTGAAATTTTCAGATTTTTCTTAGCTTGTTTGCTATTTTTCTTAATTTTAATTAGTTTTTAAGCATTTTTAAATAGCATTTAATATAAAAAATTAAGAAAAGTTTCAAAAAAATAATTTTCATTTTCTTAGGTTAAGATAAATATAAAAAGCCTAAAAAGTATTTTTCCATAATTTTCTTAGTTTAAATATTATTTTCTAGCATTTTAATTAGTTTTAAATAGTTTTAAATTAATAATAAATACATAACAAGTCTAAAAAATATATTTTCAGTTTTAAAATAAGTTTTATGATATTTTAGATTTTCCTAAGTCTTCATTTTATTTTTCTAGCCTTATTTCATATTTTCTTTTATTTTAGAGTATTATTAAATAGTTAAAAATAGTTTTTAATTAATAATAATTAGATAAATAGTTGTAAAAATAATTTTCTTTTTCTAATAATTTTCTAATATAATTAGGATTGTAAAAATGTATTTTTTTCATATCAAGTAGGTACTTTCCTTCTTTATTTTCACGTTTTATTTTTATGCGTTCACGTAATTTTTTTATTTAAGCGATGCGTTTTAGAAGTTTAAGCGTTCATCACTTTAAATATAGTGATAGCGTTTATTTAATATCTTTTATCTTTTTAATTTTCTTAATTTGTATTTAAGTATTTTATTTTATAAGCTTTTTAGGTAGTGTATTCAATCCAAAACCTTTCTGATCACTATCCTTAGTGATCACTCTATCGTCTGATCAAGTGTTTACACACCATTGAGTCTCCGGTGGGACATAAGCCGGGAATTCACTGTATTCTCCAGGACTTCATTGTATTTGTGTTTTAGCGGTTTTAAGCTTCTTCTGATTGACCATTCACAGTGGCGGTTTGTGTGAGGTAGCTTATTTGTTTTCGGCCACCGGATCAAATTTTAGTATTCTTGGTGACTTTAGCGTGTGTTTAGCGTTTTGATCCTCTTGCACATACCCCATCTTTTGTAAAAGTTTTTTGAAAATCAAAAGTTCATTAACATTTTTTTCTAAAGTGTTAAAAGCCAAAAAATATTTTCATTGTCATGTTTTTTAAAAATACCAAAAATATTCCTCTTTACCCTCTTACCTTTTTGATTCTTCATTTCTTACCCTCTGTAAACCTTTGATTCTTTCTATGTCTTATCCTCACCTTCTTGGTTGTCAATGGTGTGGTGGTCCTTATAATGGTTGGCAATTGCCCAGGTTAGCGTGGTGGAATGGGGAAATGGAATCCGTCTATAACCAAGATCCCTATTCCTACCATAACTGCAGCCGATTTATTCCATCGGCTACCACCTTTGTGAGACTCGGCAGTTTTCTTTGTTGTGAGTATTGTGGTGGTTCACATTCGGTTCGATTGTCAATCAGGAAACCGCTTGTCTATGGCGGGTTCACGATAACAATTATGACTACAACACATACCACTCACGGCCTCAGTTTCTTGTTTATGGTATTGTGGAGAGTTCTCATCCTAGCTCGGTTGTCAAACGGGGAACCCATTTCCTTGTAACAATTACGACTCTTCGTATCATGACCAACCTCCACAATACCAAATGATTCAAGCGACTCCTCATGAAACTACTGATGGACCTTCGAAGACTGCGGGTTATTAAAACTTAAGGAGAATTAGGCTATGTAGTCCCAAAATAATCCAAAATCCATGGAAGCTTTGTTAGCGAAGAAGCGGGGAACGCTAAATTAGATTCAGTTTCCATTGAAAACACTATTAGGGAATCAATTAGAATGCAAAAAGCATTCAAATCTAGTTCTCGATTCGTTTCATTCGATGATGATGATGATGTAACCCTTGATATTAGTGAATTATGTACAGATTCATCAAGTTCATCAGTTGAAACTCCTTCCATGAAAAACCAGGGAGAAAAGACTATGATGGAATTACTAGCAGAAGAACAAATGGAAAGTATTAAACATATGTATGCTAGTCCTTCTAAACTCCCTCAGTCTGTTGTTATCACACCCAAAGCTCCCACTCACTCTTTGAACATGGGGATGAGCATCTTGACCTTGTTCACGAAAAGGAATGGACGAATTTATAAAGTCTAGTGTTGAGGACCTTGTCCCAATCCGAGAGAGTCTCGAGAATTTCTGATCATATGTGTGATTCTTCTTCCCCTCTTGAGTGTTCAAATGATCAATTTGAGACTTTCTCTGATTTTAGCGATGATTGTAAATCTTATGGAGACATCGAGTATGTTGAGGCATCCCTTGATCGATCCTCTTAGCGAGGAGTTCACCGATGAACTACACTCACCGATTACTTTCATCAGAAAGTGACGATGATCTCTTTAATTTCGAAGCCGATCTTGGAGAAACTAGAAATCTCCTATATAATGATCATCCACTCATTTCTTATCCCATTTCCGACTCTTCCATTCCTTCTCTCCTCCCGGATGAGGAGATGACAACTTTGGAAGGAGGTGGATGATTTTCTTAGTGATGAGTCGATTCCAACAGGAATTGACAATACTTACTGATTAGGAGGAGACATCCTCTTTCTTGAAAATCTATTGATTGAAGAACCGTTTCAGCTCTCCTCACGGAATTTTGTTACCAATCACCATAAAGCTTCAAGTTTAAGCTTAAAAATGTCAAAAATGGTGATTTGCTTCTTTATGATGAGGAATGGACATGCATTGTGATGCACATATTTATTCCATTCTTCACTAATGGTGTGGTTCTCTTTCCCTTTTTCTCCTTGAGAATGAGGACACTATTTTTGATCGGCATTTTCAATTATTATTTTTGGAGGTTCTCTCTATATCTCATCGGTGTGGAACTTTCACGTGCTTCAATGTTTGTCCAAACATCTTGATTGAAAGTCCGATGGAGATTGTTCCTTCCACTTTGCTTCCCATGAACCATTAATGGGGTCGAGAATCAAGCTAGCGACTCGGTAATCAAAAATAGTAGCACACACCATATGGGTTTCACCCATATTTCTGACTTCTTTCTATTTTCTACCACCCTAGTGTGGGGGGTTGCCCAAATGTTTTCAAAAATCCTTTCTAAATAATGGCCGTAATATTTCCTTTTCGTTCTTTGTTTTGCATAACGCCGGTACTTTGAATATTGAGGGCAATATTCATTTCTAAGTGTGGGGGGATTCTCACGAATTTTATCATGTAATTATCCGCCCAATTCCCGTTTTGGCCAAAATTTTTTTTTGGAGTAAGTGTTTACACTTTCTCATTTGGTTATCGATCCGCCTTGTCTAATAAACAAAAGGATTGGCTAATCGAGGAGCAAACGGCTCTTGGTAAAGATTTCTCAAATCCGTTTATATGGCTTGCAATTTGCCCAAAATTGTATGGTTCTCAACTCACCATATCCTAAAAAGTGAAGAGTTGGCTAGCCCGCAGAGTTATGGCTTGTGGTAAAGGCGGGTGGAAAATCCATAATTGGTAATCAGCTCATCAAAGATAATATTGATAATTTATCTAAGAGTTGGCTAGTCGAGAAGAATGCGGCTTACGGTAAAGACAAATCAAATCGGTTGAAATTTGGTGGTTTGCTCAAATTCACATGGTTATCGGTGTACCATGGTTCTTACTTGAACTGAAACATTTGGCTACTCGAAGTGATGGCTTTTGGTAAAGTCTTTAAAATCCATTAAAGCTTCAAATCATTGCTAGGACTAGCAATATCTTGAGTGGGGATTGATGAGTGTCAAATATTCATCATTTTTATCTTGTCTAGACTACAAAAACATCTGGCATTTCGAAACCATCAAAATGATCAAAATATCACAAATCAGTGTTTTATGTGTTTTAAATGCAAAATATCAAAATCGGATGAAAAATGTCAAATTTTGCAAAATTGGCGGTTTAGTCCTCGGTTTCAAAACTTGTCAAATGGTCCTATGCATTTATTTTTGAAAGGAAAAGCCAACCCCGAGGTTTTGAAAGTCAATTTCACAAATATTACACTTGGGTTTACAAGTTTTCCAAAATTACATGTTTAGTCCACGAAAATCAAAATGGCAAAATAGGTCCACGGAAATTTTGAAATTTGAAAAATGAAAAATGGTTTGAGAACTTTGGAATTACATCATAATTGGTCCTTGGAAGCTAATTGGGAAAAGTGAAATCACGATCCTTGAAGTTTGGGAAATTACACTTTTTGGTCCTTGTATTCTACTTAATCCAGCGGACACCTTATGTATTAATATCAAGCCTAATCCAACACATCCAAGGCCCCGAACCCAGTGGCCCCAAACCTTGACCCGACCCCAGTTATTAACTCCTCGGTCAAAGCAGTCAATGGCCAAAACCAGGGGTACTATTCATCCCGCCACACCTTGTTGAAAACCGAGAAACCGAGTCGTTTTGTTCACCTTTTTTCAAATCCACTTGCTCTATCATATCTCCCTACCTTATTTTTGTCCCCTCCACCTCCACGCATACACCCAAAAACCATTAATGGTTGAAACACGCTTAAGACGGCGCCAAAATGACATATGGCACTTTGACCAATCAATGGCTCATAAGTGGTGGGATCCTTCGAGAAACAAGTGGGGAAGAATTTTTGACTATAAAGAGAAGAAAAGAGAAGCTTGAAGGTAGCTAGTTTTCATAATTTTCCTTTAATGTCGTTTTCTTATCCATGTCTTAATTTAGTTTTAAAATCGTAATTTGTATTTCTATGATCTAAACTCAAGTTAATGTATCATTGTAATCAGTTTTTAAGTGTTAATTTCAAGGTTTGTTTAAAAGTATTGATCTTGTGTTTCTTGTTGAGATTTTTCAAACTATTTGTTCTCACATTTAAGCTTCCAAAATCTTATTTCATCATTCAAATCGGCTCACTTAATCTCATATAGCTTTTGAAAAGCACATTTAAATCTTCAGCAAAATTGGCTCTAGTCAACAAAAAGTCCAACGGGGCTTAATTTGAAATGGAAGCTAATATGGGTTGATCGTGGTAATATTGGATTGGAATAGAATAGGTTAGCATAGATTGGGTTTGTTTTGGCACGCAACAACAGTACAGACAGTTGTGAGTTGTCTATCTCACTTTTCATTTTTAGTCAAATTGCACATTTAGCTTGTAAGTGTATCTGTGGTCTAACTTGTTTTTATGTGTTTAATTAGTTGTAATTATGTTCATTTAAACTCATTTTGTCCAGTTATAATAGTTAGTTAAGCTTACATCTGAGTTTGAGTTCATTGGATAGTAAAAGTGGTGTTTGGATTTAGCCCTTAAAGCGTACTAGAGGATAGCTCAGTGCTTGGTACCTGTTGGTTCATGTTTGTGTAGCCATTTCATGCTCACTTGAGTCATTCCCTTGTGCCTGCTAAGCTCTAAAGTCAAAATTACAAACTTTCGTCCTTCTGACAAATCTGTTGAGATTTTGAAATATCAAAAGTTTGTTTTGTGTTCCAATCTTATAGGTCTAGCTTATATTAGTGATATTTCATCACATTACATCATTATCAGTCCTTAAATCATGATCAAACTTCATTTAAGTCAACTTTTCAGTTTTGCTTAAAAAGTCAAAGCTTGAAATCTCGCCAGATTTGTGGCGAGAGTGATTTTCATTTACTCATCTTTGGACCAATGTCAATGAAAATTGTTGTTTTAAAAACTTGGCTGGTCTAATTTCTTATGGTCATTTTTATATATTTTTTGTGATTTTTTATAACCATCAAAAGCGCTTCTCTTTGGGACTTAGTTGCCTGTTGAAACTTCGGCATAATTTGAGTTTTCTCGGTAGCGACCCTTCCACCGAGCTTATTAAAGCTTATCCCAGTGTTCTTGGGTCTAAACATAGCCAGCCAGGTCTATTTTAAGGTCTCACAATTGTTTTCTAGTTTCAAGCTTATCTCGATTGCTTATTATTGACTCAAAGTAGACCCCCTTTTCTTGTTTGTAGCCAAAAGCTCACATCATCAAATCTGTAGAGCTTGTTGTTTCAGTGATTAGGGCTTGTTGTAACTTGTTCCATTTTGGTTCTTTTAGTATTTCATAACTTCGCTTTTGGGTTGGTAGCTTTTGGACTCCATTTGCTTATTCTAGTGCTTATTTCAATAAGCTCTTGCTATCGATTCCATAATCTTACTCATAACCCTATGTTTTCTATTTTTCTAGCTTCTAACTTTATTTTAAGCTTATCCTGAAATTTTCAGATTTTTCTTAGCTTGTTTGCTATTTTTCTTAATTTTAATTAGTTTTTAAGCATTTTTAAATAGCATTTAATATAAAAAATTAAGAAAAGTTTCAAAAAAAATAATTTTTCATTTTTCTTAGGTTAAGATAAATATAAAAAGCCTAAAAAGTATTTTTCCATAATTTTCTTAGTTTAAATATTATTTTCTAGCATTTTAATTAGTTTTAAATAGTTTTAAATTAATAATAAATACATAACAAGTCTAAAAAATATATTTTCAGTTTTAAAATAAGTTTTATGATATTTTAGATTTTCCTAAGTCTTCATTTTATTTTTCTAGCCTTATTTCATATTTTCTTTTATTTTAGAGTATTATTAAATAGTTAAAAATAGTTTTTAATTAATAATAATTAGATAAATAGTTGTAAAAATAATTTTCTTTTTCTAATAATTTTATAATATAATTAGGATTGTAAAAATGTATTTTTCATATCCGTAGGTACTTTCCTTCTTTATTTTCACGTTTTATTTTGTACGTTACGTAATTTTTATTTAAACGTACGTTTTAGGATTTAAACGTTCATCACTTTAAATATAGTGATAGCGTTTATTTAATATATTTTATCTTTTTAATTTTCTTAATTTGTATTTAAGTTGCTTTATTTTATAAGCTTTTCGGTAGTGTAATATTGATCAAAACCTTCTGAGATCACTATCCTTAAATGATCGCTCTATCGTTGATCGTGTTTACACACCATTGAGTCTCAGGTGGGACATAACGATTCTGAATTCACGTTGTATTCTCGAGGACTTCATTGTATTTGTGTTTTAAGCGGTTTTAAGCTTATTTACGATTGACCATTCACAAGTGCCTGGTTTATGTGGTAGCTTATTTGTTTTCATTGTACGGATCATTGATATAAGGAAAGGATGGGAACTAGGAGTGTTGCCCTAGCTTCCCTCCTTAAATACCCCTTGTAAACCTTCATTTGAAGTTTGGTTGTTCATTTTATTCACTCTCTTTCACTCTACGCATAACCGGCTTATTCTTTACGTGTGTGTGTGTGTTTAACATGTTCAACCGACTCTATCTCCTCTCTATTTCTTGTATTGATGCTTGTGTTGTAAAACTAGTGACCTAATAGTGGTATCAGAGCCAAATAGTTGGGTGAATCGTTATTGCTTTTGAAGTGGGTTTTGGTCCTACGCGTAAGGCTAACGAATGATACTTTGGTTAAACTTAAAACACGTTTTTTTTACACTTTTTAATCCAAGATTCTTGTACTTTCAATGTTTTAAGGTGTTAAAATAAGCATTTTTGGCAAAAAGTTTCAAACTTTATCGTGGATTCGTTTTAAGCTAGTTTTTGTATGCGAAGGTGTTTTCTTCTGCGCTTAGTTTTAGGACGTTTTGGTTCATCAAGTTTCATACTTTTATGTTATTTTGGTGATATTGAAGCTATCTTATCACAAAAATCTGGTTTAGAAACAACTTTGGGCAAAATCAATTTTACGAGTAAAGCTACGGCGTATGAAAACCCTAATTTTACGCGTAACATTATCCTTGGTTTGATCTTCATTTTCGTGGTTTACTCCGTGTTTTCTTGCTTGGATAAGCCTGAAAATACGTCGACTTTGGATATCTTTTGCCTTTGTGATAGTGTAAAAGATCATTTGGATAAAACCTAAACTTACATAAGCATAAAGCTTACGCGTAGAAATCCTACGCATAAGATTAATCTTACGCCTAAGCCTTGTCTTACACATAAGGTAATCCTACGCATAAGTTTCTACTCCTAACTTTGTGTCTACGCATAACTTTAGTGTTTTTTCCCTACTTACGCGTAAGCTAAAACTTCTGCGTAACTCTCATTGTTACGCGTAACTTTGGTGTTTTTACGTATAAGTCCTACTTGGTTTATTGTGATTTCTACGCCTAAGGACACTTCATCAACAAAGGTTCATTCAACTACAAAGATCCATTTTTTTACCAACACAAGTTTTCAACATGTCACAACCACCATACTCTAACTATTTCCCTTACACTTATTCTCAACGTCAACAACAACTAACTCCACAACATCAACAATGGAATCAACAACAAGCAATTTATCAACAACAATTTAATCAACAACATACTCCACAACTTGCTGCAATTCCACAACCTCAAATGGTTCAACCACCACCAAGTCTTCAAGTTCAACCCTACACAAATGACTTCAATCAACATCCATCAAGGAACACTATGAAGGAACCCACTTGGTTTGCAAAGATGTGTGAAGCTTTAAGCAACCAACAATCAATTCATGAGGCCGGATCACTTGATAGACCTCCAATGCTCACTACAGGAAACTACGATCAATGGGTGATTAGGTTCTTTAGGTTTTGTGATCTGAAGAAGCCACATGGAAAGTTCTTAAAGAAGGTTATCTTGGAAGGTCCATTTGAGATGCCTCTGTCATTGTACCAGGCGATCCAAATGCTAATCCACCAAGAGATGAACAATCAAACATTTACTCTTGGCGGACTTAAATCGAAGAACTTCTACACAATGAAGCTGATGAGCTTGCAATGCAATATATCCTCTTAGGATTACCTAACCCAATTCTTTGAAGTGTTGATGCTCAAAAGATGCAAAAAATGTGGGAACATATTCATCTTCTAATGGAAGGATCTGCACTCAATCGGGAGGATATGGAATCCAAAATTTACTTGGCTTATGAACACTTCATGATTGAACACGGAGAGACACTAGAGTCTTATCATCATCGATTCTCGGACATCATAAATGATTTGGATAAACACAACATCATCATGCCAAGAATTGCGGTGAATACTAAGTTCTTGAGTAGTCTTGGTTCTGAATGGGAGAAGTATGTCATTTTTCTCCGTCAAGCAAAGAACATGCATCATTCTACATACGGATTGTTGTATGATTACTTGAAGCCTCATGAAAAGGAAGTTGATAGGGAAAGGATTCTCCGTGCTCAAATTGCTTCACCGTCAATCCCAACGGAAAATCAACAACTTGCCTTGTATGCTCAAGCAGTTATCTTCCTCAACCGGCAACTCAACCAACTGCCCCAATCACACCATATGATCCTTCATAGCAACAATCTCAACAAACTCAATTGGTTCCATACAACAACAACAATGCTCAAGCACTTGTCGATGAAGCTAATGAGGAATCGATCCATTGAAGCATTGCAACAGGGGTTTGTTATGATTGCTAATGCTTTTAGCCGTTATACCAACAAATCCAACAATCGTATTAGTTCCTCATCTAACACAACGGAATCAAGCCGTTGTGAACAATGGGCGAGTTGAAGTTGAGAATCGTGGTTATGGTGGAGTCGAGATGGGGGTGGTCAAGGGTTTAATCTTTGTGGGTAGGAATAACAATGAGCTCAAGTGGTGGAGCAGGAAATGCTCGAGAATGGGTTGAATGGTCTTCGATGCTACAATGCAATGAGAAGGGACACTGCTAATGCATGCCCAGCCAGGACAAGGCGGTGCTTATCACAAAGAGGCTCTTCTCTTTGGCTCTTAAGGATGAAGGCGGTGGAACTCTCACGCACAAAGAACGAGCTTTATGGCAAATCGGAGACTCGGATGATGATATGGAGGATTTGCGGGCCAATGCGATTGTTATGTTGATGGCTAATATGCATGAGTTACATATGAGTGACACGGGCCCGGTGTATGACACGATGGCTTGTCTCAGTACGAACAAACCATATTTATCTCGATCTCATATCTCCTCCAACATCCATCCGAATCGGCAAGGCTCGGAATGTTCAAAATGAGTCGTCCACATCTCATTCGGCAATTTTCAAATAGACCCCGTAGTTATATTTGACGATCAAGATGACCTTATGGTTTCCTTTGAAAATCAAATAGACTTCGTGGTTATACTTGAGGATGTAAGTAATGATCATGTTGTGACTCACGTTGAACACGCCAAACTTTTGCCTCATCCAGATTTTGCTCGTTTAATACAAGACCAACAAACCATAGTGGAAGAATGTCGTGCCATTAATCAGGACTTGAAAAGCAAAAATGCCTTTGTTAACCAAGGATTTTGAATGTTTACAAAAGCAACTCAACTTTTTCAAAACTCAAGAAAAAGGTGAAAAAGGTTTTGAAGCGACCTTTGCCAAATCTCATCAAAGCGAACAATATTTAGAGAGCAGATCGTGATCTAGCAGCCGAAGAATGCTTTGTTGTGCGAAATAGAACAAGCTGAAACATGAACATAAAAAGCAAATTAACGCTCTCACCTTGGAAAATCAAAAAGCTAAGGATGAGTTGTTAACTTGTCAAAAATAGTTCTCTGCATACAAAAAGCATTCAACGAAGCGAATAGATGATCATCTTGAAGAAATCATCGGCTTGCAAAACAAACTTAAAGAGTTTAAAAGTGTTGTTTACAAACATGGCGAGTCGGTCACGGCCATTGAAAAGTTTACTTTAAAACCCAATCCAAATGGATATGGACCGAATCTTGCCGATTACAAACCTAAGCTTTCAACCAAAGCATTCAAACCAAATCACGAAGTTTCCAAAGGTCAAAATATAAAATTGATAATTACATTTATGAATGTTGTTGAATATCATCGTCAAGAGGAATTAGATGCAGAAGGCGAGAGTCGATCAAAATTAGAAAATGTTGTTTACAACAAACCTTTTAACTATTCAAAAGCGGTCACTTTAGTCACACCAGGTTCTTCTAACACACCAAGGTTTATCATTAAAACGTCTGAGTCTTCTAATGTTAATCCCAAACCAGATTATGCACAAACTTATGGTCCTTTACCTTCCATCGGTGAAGTAAACTCAAAACACGAAAATCGCAAAATTCTTAGATATTTTGACCTTTTCATAGGTGACCTCAAAACTTTACAACATGAGATAGAATATCATTCTGAAATCAAAGTTCAACATTTTCAATAAGGCCTCTGCGCGAGAACAAAGAAACATTTTTTAGAAAAATCTTTTACCAAATGTTAAAAATTTGAAAAGTTGTGCATTGTCTTGGGAAAGGACTTTCATAAGGAACTTGGATTGATGAAGGTCGTTTTCGAGAAAATAGAAACATCTATTTCTAATACTAAATGTAAAAAGAAATTGTTGAGAAAAGATGTTGATCGACTCTTGGAAGATGTCATCTGTGCTGATGTCCATAATGTTGTGTTATTAAATTCTTTGTCATATGCATTTGATTATATCTCTGGCGATTATGATTACGTGGTAAATGTTGAGAACAGCGATAATGTGCTTCAATCGAGTCCTTAAAAGTTGAAAATAAGCGATTGTCAAACGAACTTTCAAATGCAATACGTCGTCTTAATTGGTGTCAAAAGATATTCACGATCAACAACTTGTTTTTCAACACAAAAAGCGGCCGATTCGTGCAAAAATCTTACGATCCTAAAATTGAGCAATTAGATGATCAAAGCGTGTCTTTTAAGTGTCAAATCTCAAAATATGAACAAGAACTTGTAAAAGTTAAAAGGAATATGGTGTCATATTTGATTTACTCAAAAGACTCGTGATGAAGCATCAAATGAACTTGATCATTATCTTGCACACACTAAAGAAGTTATGCATTTTGATGGAAATATTAGGTCGAAAATCAAGATCGATTCACACTATCTTCAAGTTAAGAGAAATGTTAGGAAAGTATGAACAACTTCCAGCCTACCGTGATTAAGAGAATAGCACCGGTAACACTTAGTAATCATGAACCTAGAATCCCTCTTGCCAAATCACAAGTTGCTAGCGTGCTTCCTTCTCTTGAAACATGAATAGTTGCGTCTTTTCCAAGCGTCCGCCGACTTCACGGCCTAGGAGCACTACATCGAAGAATAGGAAGTTGCGACCTAAGAAAAGATCAATAAGGAATGCTAAAGTAGAAGAACACCCTAGGACTATGAATAAGACTCATGTTGCTTCCACTATAGATATTGCGTCAGGCAAATGTAATAGAAATAGTGATGTAACGAATGCTAAACCTTTAAGTACTTTTGATATTGATCGATGCACCTTGTGTTATTTGTCAAAAGTATGAATTCTACTTGTCATGACAAATGTGTTGCTAAAGCTATCATCTCTCGTTTAAGGAATCCTAAGAACCGAATACCTCTAGGCCCACTAATCTTTCTAAGTCTGTGCTTGGTAGACCGCCTTCTTTAGATTCTAAGAAGCGCATTCTTGTCCCTGTAGCTCCAGTTTCACCTCCTAGGAATGTAGTACCACCTAGTGCATTCACTAAGACTAAAGCAAATACTAGTTGGAGATGGCGGAAATGGATATATAACACACTAGGATTTAAATGGATACCTAAAGCTATTGATGTGTGTATGTCTACTATACCTTTGCTCGGAACCCTCTAACATTTGGGTTCCACATCTACTTCTATTCCATCTGTCGATGCAGTGTAATGCACGGTGATCTGATCATTCTGGATTGTTGATAGCGGATGTTCCCGACACATGACAGGCAACCTTAAGCTGTTATCAAACTTTATTGCAAAGTTCATTGGCATTGTCGGTTAGGGAATGATCACTTGCGACTATCATGGGCTACGGAGACTATATCAATGGGAACATCGAAATTAGCAAGGTTTACTATGTGGAAGGCCTCGGTCACTGTTTTGAAGAGGTCGGTTTACGTGATGGAGATTTGGAGGTTGCTTTGAGGGAGAAATCTTGTTTCATTAAGTGATCTACAAGGAAACGACCTTATGTGCGGCTCGCGTAATTCAAGTCTTTACACTATCTCTATGCAAGATATGGTTGCTTCATCTCCCATTTGCTTACTTTCAAAGGCAACATCAACAAAATCATGGCTATGGCACCGTCGTCTCTCACATCTAAACTTTCAAACCATCACCAACCTTGCTCGACACAAACTAGTTGAAGGACTCCCACGATTTGGGTATTCTAAAGATCACCTTTGCTCGGCTTGTGAACAAGGGAAAAGCACTCGTGCTCATTTTCCTTCAAAGGTGGAACACGACTCTCAGCATGTGCTTCATCTTCTTCACATGGATTTGTGTGGCCCGATGCGCGTGCAAGCGATCAATGGCAAACGCTACATCTTAGTAATTGTTGATGACTATTCACGCTGGACTTGGGTCTACTTTCTTGGAAGCAAAGACCAAGCTCCACAGATGATCATCACCTTTCTCACGAAAATACAAGTTCACTCTGAAACCGTTCGACAAATCGAACGCAGAGAGAGGCGAATTTGTTAACCAAACTCTTCGTGAATTTTATGAGAAAGTGGGAATTGACATCGGACATCTATTGCACACACGAACAAAGCGGAGTTGTCGAAAGACGAAACCGAACGTTAGTGGAAGCTGCAAGAACAATGTTAATCAATGCTAAACTTCAGTTACTTATGGAAAGTCGTATCTAATGCATGCTATACTCAAAACCGTTCTATGATTACAAAGCATACAACAAAACACCTTTTGATCTTGTCCACAACTGAAAACCGAATCTCAAACACTTTCATGTATTTGGATCTCTTTGCTATCAGAATAATGATCGTGATGACTTTGGAAAGCTCAAAGCCAAAGCCGACATTGGAGTCTTTATTGGATATTGTGATAATTCTAAAGGTTTCCGAATCTGGAATCGTCGAACAAAGGAGGTTATGGAAGCGATTCATGCTCATTTTGATGAACTTACGGAAATGGCTTATGAGTATAACTGACTTGGAACCGGTCACAACCGCTTAAACTTCCCCAAACCCCATCATCACCGAACAAAGCCCTCGACCTTTCGTCAACAAATGGAAAGGTTATTTGCTCCTCTGTTCAGTGGCGATATTGATGAGCGTGCTCGGTGTATCCATTTGTTTCCATTTGCTCAACGATACTACTCTTATACGATACACACTGCTACAACAACTCATGTTGAAGAAGCACCACCAGTTGACTCCACCACAACAGTTGAACAAACCGCTTCCAACAATGATGAAGCGGTGATGATGTTACGAATGAAGTACCCCCACCTGATTTTGATCCAAATCGCTTCTTTAACCCGTTTGCTAATGAGGCTACCGATGTTGCGGAATCATCTACAAGCCATTTGAATTCTCAAAATCTGCATAATGTATACCAACATCAACCCTCCACACATAGATGGACAAAAGACCATCCTCTGGAAAATATTATTGGCAACCCGAATCAACCCGGTCGTTCACGAGACAGCGTCTTCACACGAGACGGTGAACATTGCATTTATGCACTCATTGTCACGCCAATCTGAACCTAAAACATTAAAGACGAATGACAAAGGACAATTGGATTGAATCCATGCGAAGAACTCAACCAATTCAAGCGTCTTGAAGTATGAGGAGGCGGTTGAAAGACCAGACGGGGGTCTCGTCATTGGTCTTAAATGGATTTGGAAAAACAAATTGGATCTTTGAAGGAAGCGTTATCGAAAACAAGTCACGCGTCGGTGGCTAAGGGTTATCGTCGGGAAGAGGGTATTGACTTTGAAGAATCATTTGCTCGGTTGCTCGTCTTGAGGTACATTAGGATTTTTCTAGCGCATTTGCGGCTCATATGAACATCACGGTCTTTCGGATGGATGTCAAAGCTGCTTTCTCAATGGACAACTTAGAAAAGCGGTTTATGTTAGTCAACCGGAAGGATTCATTGATCGAGTTCCCTAATCATGTCTACAAACCGAAAGCTCTCTATGGTCTCAAACAAGCTCCTCGGGCATGGTATGATAAGCTATCATCTTTCCTCATTGCCAATAACTTTACCAAAGGTTCGGTTGACCCAACTCTTTTCATACAATATCACGGGAACATATTTTAATTGTTCAAATTTATGTGGATGACATCATTTTTGGGTCTACACATAAAAGTACTCAATCGCTTTTGCAAAACTAATGAAGAAACATTTTGAAATGTCCATGATGGGTGAACTTACGTTCTTTCTAGGACTACAAGTTCATCAATCACCCAATGGTATTTTCTTGAGTCATTCCAAATATGCCCTTGAATTGTTACACAAATTTGGAATGCAAAACCGTGACACCTATGCCACACCAATGGCTCATACCAAGAAGCTAGATCTTTGATTTACATGGGAAATTGGTGGACCGTACAAAATACTGTAGTATTATTGGGTCTCTCATGTATCTAACACTAGCAGGCGATATTGTCTTTGCTATATATCTTTGCTCCGTTATCGGTCGCGACCAAGCTGAAACCCACCTCTAGAGGCTAAAAGAATCCTCCGATACATCAAAGGGAACCATTAATTTGGGAATCGGTATCCGAAGGATTACGGTTTTGAACTAATCGCTTTTGAGGACGACCCGCGGGATGCTTAGATTCACGGAAAAGTACTTAGGACTTTACAATTTCTTGGTGATAAGGTGTCATGGCAATCGAAGAAGCGAGTTGTACATCGTTTTCATCAACGGCGAGAATATGTAGCCACTTCGGCGTGTTGTGCTCAAGTCATTTGGATGAGAACACAACTCAAAGACTATGGTTACGTATTTGAAATTCGATGTCTGCGACAATCGAGTGCTATTGCGATCTCGTGCAACTTCGTTCAACACTTTCGAAATCAAAGCACATCGATCTTGATATCATTTCATCAAGGACCACGTGGAGCAGTCTTGTTGAATTATATTTTGTGGGTACAGAATACCAATTGGCAGATCTTCTCACCAAAGCCTTGCCTACCACTAGGTTTAATGAGTTGGTCCACCGGATTGGTATGAGGTGTTTGACTCAAGAGGAATTGGATGACCTCCTAAAAGCATCTTAAAACACATCAAACACCAAACTCTCTTTTGTAAATAATTTTTCAAAAACAAAATACAAAAATATAAAATCTGATAAAACAACAAAAATATTCCTCTATCTATTTTTCTTTAAACATGTCAAGTACATCTCTTCTTTCAACACTCAAATCTTTCAAAATTCAGTATTTTTTCCGATCAAGTGTTGAGGGGGAGAAAATAAACACTTAACTGTTTCAAAACATCCGTGTACTTGCATGTTATCATATTACGGTTGTTTCTTTTATCAATGGTGGTCACATTTACGGTTCACTGACGCTCATCGGACTAAAATTTGTAACCTTTCATTATTTCTTAAGTCGAGGGGGAGTGTCGTCAAGTTTTTTTCTTAAAATCTTTCGTTTGGTAACCAAAATGGAAGTTAAATGGCTTTGGTTGAAAAAGGAAAAGGTGGAGGGACCAAAGCGCCAAGGTTAAAGTCATTTTATTAAAAACACCCCACCTAACTTTTCACTTCACATTTAATACTCAAACCAAACTTCATCCTACGCTTAATAATCGTTAAAGAAATCTGTGTTTTGGATCATCAATTTGTAAGTGTTTTTGTGTTTATAACAAGTTTTTAAACAATGGTTTTGAATTTTTCATGAATCCAACGGTTTAATCTTGAGATATTGTGACTTTTGTGGTTTATGCGTAAGCGCAAGAACACCTAATCATGAATGGGAGTTTGTGGTTAAAAGGGTTGTGTCAAAACGTTCTTAAAACATCAATGATACCTTTTTAATCCTCAAAACTTACCCGAAATACAATTGATGGAATCTAGAAAACTAGGGTTTATGCGTGATTTGGGTGTTTTCATATGAGAACGTTTTTGGTAATAAAGATTGCTTTAATAGGTTGTTTTTAAGTTTAATTGATCAAATTTAAACCCAGATTTCACCCAGAAACACTAATGATTCAAAAATTAGAGATTAGGGTTTAATGTTCTTCGCTTTTGGGTATTTATGATTCATTGGGAGTTTGATGTTAAAACTTGGTTATTACACTCACATGACAACTATAAACCAATAGATTAACTTTAGTGCAAATCCTATGGCTAGATTTGATACACGTAATTCATGAACTTTAGGGTTTAAGTTCTACGCGTATGGTTTTCTACGCGTAAACTGCTTGATGAATATACATGCCATGATCTATTATAAGATGAATGTAAGTGTCAAAATTGATGTGATGATGATTTTATTTCGGCTTGCTACGTAAAACTCAGAATCAAGGTCATTGAAAATCTACGCATAAGGATCACCTTACGCGTAGAAAGTTATGCGTAAGAGAAATCTTACGCGTAATTGTTACGCGTAAGGTTCTACAAAGGGACTACTGCGTATCTGTGAAGGATATGCGTGATGACCTCTACGCCTAAGGTCTACTCTTACGAGTAAGCCTTACGCGTAAGGTTTTATATATACGCCTACGCGTAAGCTCTACGCATAAGGTTACTCTGTTCCTACTGCGTAACATTTCTTACTTGTAAGACATATTCCTAAGTAAGCTTGTGTCTCACGCATATAACCCTGTTTCGCATAAGCTACCATTTCTACGCATAAGCCTTGATCAAACCTTCATAATGAATTGTTACACGTGCAAACTTGTAAATAAATAAATCATAACGTCACGAAACCAATAATGTCACTAATAAGCTTAAAACCGTTCAATATGTTGTGATTAATAAGTGATAACATAAACTTTAAAATTTAAAGTTAACTAACTCAAGAAACTTTTCACGACGTCATTGGACTATTAGACATACAAGTGACTTTGGACTCGTAACAACCATTGACATTATACATTCAATAATTAGACATTAAAACCTTCTGTTGACTAACATTATGTCTTTCGATATGTTGGTTCTTTTGGCTAATGTTATTTGGATCCGCGACATGGTACGCTCAAATGAATTTGAATGCACCCGAGGTTCTCACAATTGCTGATATCTTCCCTAATGGCTATCCGAGGAAGATTGGAAAGAAAAATCTAAGAGTTGACTTTGAAACTCTCACACTTTCGGAATCTTCATGTCTCATTGTTGTGGATGTTCTAAAGAATCATCCCTACCAGAACATGCTCTCACACTCGCCCTGTTCCAGAGGTCTACATACAACAATTACGGAATACAATGCAGATGGTCAAAGGTCAAAATGATGTGGCGATGCTCAATCACAAGCAACTCACCATCACTCCTGTGACTTACGGGTGTTCTCCTCATTCCGACATCATTCCAACCTGACTTCTCTTTGCACCTCTTGAAGAAAGCTGTTACGCAATTCTTGATTAATATTGGGTATGACGAAGCTTCAGGGGTTATTATTAAGCATTTTCACGTGGATCTCAAGAACATCCTCAACCTTGGAGAACCCTTATATCATCATCACAAAATCCATTTTGGTCGTGATGGCTATGAGCATCCCAAACTCGTGGGCGCAAATCTTTTGGGCCCTAATCAACATGAAGCACATCGAAGTTGAAGCTCTGATTTGGGATGACATGATGACATTTCTCAAAAAGCTTGGCTCAAAATTCCCTACATCAGAGATACTAAACTGTTGATCCAGAGAGCACTTGGGTACAACCCTGACATCCCCAAAAGAATCAATGACCCCGACAATCATGACATGTTGGTGAACCCACTCTAATCAACCGATTTAAGGAGTCAACGACTAAGAAACAAGGTGTTGTGTTGCGGATCACCTTCTCAGAGATGAACTTAAAAGCTCTATTCTTATAAAAGATATTTGGTTCTTTGTGGAAGAGAACAAAGTTGGATTTCTTGATGAAAAATCTTACGCCTTTAAGGAAAACCGAGAAGAGAAGTGCGAGAAGTGCGGCAAAGCAGCGAGAGTCGAGGATGTTCCCAGGAGGAATCCTCCAAGAAAGAGATTCCGCCAAGGAAGTTTCCTATTCCGTACCTAAGCTGAACCGCAGAGAAAGCTAAGCGGCGAGGAATCGAGAGGATACTTGCATCGGATGAAGAGACTTTCTACTCGAAGCGCCAAAGATGACACTACAAGCGGTATCTAAACCTCCTAGTCCTCCAACCGACAAAGGAAAGGGAAGACTCCGATTACTTGTGCCTTATGAAAGCTCGGATGAAGAGCCACTGGAAACCGATTCTGAAAAAGTTCAAATTTGTTAGACATCAACACGTAGCACAACAATTTGCTAAAGAACAAATGGGTGGCCAGAGGGTCAGTGGTGGAGCTCAACCTTCACCAGATCCCGATGCGGTTAATCAACCCGATAAGGGATCTGGTGCCACCACTTTGGTACAACAACAAACACATGTGGAGGACACTCTTGAGTATGACTTTGAAGAACCGATCGAGAAGTTAGAAGGTAAAAGGCGATGAAGAAGCTGCGGCCAAAGCCAAAGGCGATGAAAAGCTAAGTCGGAAATGAAGAACACATTGAGTATGATAAGTTTCTTCTAGATAGTCCTGCACGATCAAAGGAAGAAACCTCGAGCCACCAAGGACCCGGAGTCTCCTCACATCTCATCATCTTCAGATTCATCTTCTCACTCTTCACCACCACCATCAAAGAAATCAACCAAATCATCATCCAAATCAGTGAAGAAGCCAACTCCATCTTGGATCTCTCAATCTAAGAATCGAATCGTTAAAGCTGTCAAACGAGTCGGAAAGAAAGATATTCTCTATAGAAAATTGAATTTCCTCGTTGATCAGATAATGTATCTTCATGATGAGAATGACGAGATGAAAGTTGAAAGGGAGTATGTACAGAAGCTTATGAAGGATGATCTTCAAGGAAGCATGGACGAAATGATCAAAGGATACTCTCACAAGTTCCTTATGGAGTCGTTCAAATCGACAAAGGAGATGTATACCAGACAACTGTATCCAAATCTCTTGCATCTAGCCAAGCAAGCCATGAAATCAACTCCAATGAATTTGAGCATCAATCCAGGTTGAAACCACAATTTTTCGATGATGAATTGGTGAACCGGCTAGTAGCTCAAATGTCAACGCGCTATGCAGCGTTTGCCTCCCGAAGCTAAACTATTTGAAGCTCTACTAGAATACCAACTCAGGTCCAAGCATTCGAAGAAGGCTGTAAGGCCTAAACTTTCAAGAGATGAAGACAAAGATCGGGATAAAGATAATGAGCCTAAGCACGAAGAAGTCCGCTGAATCATCCTCCATTCGATACTCAATGCAGCCTCCACCATAAAGGACTCCTGCTCAACAAAGATCTCTTCCTCCCTCTTCTGCAGATAAACCTCGGGATTCGAGACACCACCCACTCGAAAACCGGTGATCACTTTAAGTATACGGTGGTGGCGATGAGGAATACCATTAGCCCCAACAACAACCGCCTCTCCCGACAAAGTATAGAAACCGAACCCTCATCTAGGCCTAAGAAAAGAAGAAGAAGGCGACGTCCTATCATGGCTAGATGAAGATACCACAGAGGAATTTGAATGGTTTTATACACTTGTTAATTCCACTCCCTACCTGCTTGAAGGTCAAGATCCGTAGACGGTAATACATTGGAGCATGCTAAGATATTGCAAGAAAAATTCCGAGTAAAGAAGATGACGAAATCTGAGTTGAAGCGAATCAAGAATGAAGCTTTTCAAATGTTCAAAGATAGCTCTGAAAGTGCCATTGAGGTCGAATATCACCTTGAAAACATTGCTCGAGCTATGTCTAACAACATGGATTGTCTCAACCCGAAGCAAACATCGACTTTACAAACGGGACAACCCTCCATATTACACGACCGGTCAAAACCCTACCTACAATTGGCCAACCTAATGAGCCTAGAATTCCATTTCGATATTTCTTCAACAAAGACTTGGAATTTCTTCTACATGGTGGCGATGATTCATGGAAATACGCTACATCTTTGACACTTCCATTCCCAAGCAATTTACTCTAACTGCATAGCCATCGAGGAAAGATCTAACCACTTGTTCTCCCACCAAGTGGAAGAGTACAACCGAGATGCAATGTATGGGATTCACCATTGGCCGAAACGCCAAAGAATCTACTACGGTGCCGAGTTAAATCTCAACATGAAGTGTTCGGTCCTAAAAGTATCGTTGCCATCAAACACGTTGATCTTTCGTCCAAATGGGACTACACTTTTCTCAAGAATATTGTGGTCAAAAGGCAAGACGAAAGGGATTATGCATTCTCCGACTTTGAGAATTTGTCTATCAACGACATTGAAGACATGTACCTTGCCAAAGTCTGAGGTCGCATGAGACAATTCTCCACTGAAGTACAACGTGAATTCATCAAGTCGGTGCTCATCTTCATCAGATGCATAGTCATCAAAGAACGTGTAGAAGATCTCCGACTTGCGTAGAATCTTATCGGACCGTGTCAACTTCATTCCACCGCTTGATCTTCCGACATCAACCAGCTCTCACAATATACGCTCATCGCAAACCATTCGCGCGTTTACCGCAGATGAACTTCAAAGAAATCTCTTAATGGCGTGTAGAGATCTTCACAAGTTTGGGGATCACACTTTGAAGATGGTTAGGAACGGATTGGCTTATCGGTTGAAGGATATACATCAGAAGATTGGGTCTCCTAGCGATGGAATTCTCGGGATCGAAGGATGTGAAGAGGATCATCATGATGATTGATGAACGGTTGTATCTAAGGGATCGGTTCGAATATTGGAAAGCTTTGTTGGTGGTCGACCGATTAACATCACAGGCTTTCAGCCCGGTTCACACTCGGCAACATCTCCGGACTACACGGTACCCCTTGAACTTCTTCTTTCATTATAAATTTGGATGTATGATTTATTATGTCTATGGCTTGCACACATTACGATGTACAACCGCACTTGTAAATAAAGGACCACGTGTGCGCTTGGTTGCCACAATCCTTATAAAAGGGGCGAAAGCTTCTTACTTTTGAGTAAAACCTATCAAACCTTTCACTTTTCAAGGTTTTGCTCAAAAGAACAAGTACTTCCCTTATGATTTTCAAAACCTCAACCGTTTATATCACTTGTTGAGGGGAGTATTTGACTTAAAAACTTTGTTCACAAATTGTTCACAGTGGTCATCTTCCCACAAAACTCAAAATGGTCATATTTATTCTCAACATTTCTTCAAAAATAACATTTATATGCCATTTTTGAGGGGAGAAAATACGTGATAAGAAATATGTTGTGTTTTGCTATATGAACTCGTGTTAAAAGACTTCAACCCACGAATTGGCGACATCTTAAGCATTAGTAACTTCGAAAAGACTTGTCCGGGACGGGTAATAATTTCAAGCTAGTTCGCTAGTGATGTAAACGTGTCTCGAAAAGGACTTGTCCGAGTAGAATGTACCATTCGAGAAACTCTTGATAGACATGAACTTTGACGGGTTTGACAACCTTTGGGGGTTGTCCACACCTTCAAGATAGTTATTAGAGCTAGTTGTCACCTAAAAGCGGACAATGTATCTCTTTAACTATACAACGTAATCGTGTCTCGTAAGGGATTGTCTATCTTGAGTCGATCAATTCAAAAGTGCGCACTCTTTCCTCCTCGTGCATTTCACAAAACTCTAAAGCACATGTGGAGGGGGAGTATTTTGCTAAAAGATAAAACTCTCACAGTGGTTCAAACGTGTTTTCATTTACAAACCCTTTGAGAGATTTTCTTGAAAATGGTTTTATGGCAATGGAGTTATAAGGAGATTAAGGTTAGGAATAACCATCCTATGATCCGCTAGAGCCGGAGGGATCTACCCAAGGACACTACCAATAGTTAGTATTAGAAGTCCTTAGGTATGATTACAAAAAGGAGAAATGAGAATCGGAGAAAGAAGGAGTTGAAGAATTAAAAAGAAATGCAAAGAAAAGGGTGAAAAGAAATAGCCCTCCGATTATTCAACTTAGGGAAGACACTGGGTTCAATTCATATGCTACTGGTTGTCACTAGATGACACCGGTATTGAAGATTAAAAGTCGTCATGGACCCAGGGACGCATGCACTAAACCTTCTTAGCCACTCAAGTTTCTCTCAACAGAAGCTTGTTTCATTCTCACGGGGAACCCTACATAATCTATCGGCTTTCTCTTAGAGATTTTTGATATTGAAGAAGGAGACCCTCTCCCTAGTCTCCGCCAAGGAAAACCAAAACGCACTATTGAGTCTAGAGCCACGAGATTCATCAAAAGATCTCTTAGGTACACTTGACATTTCATCACTTGGTGTTCAACAATAAGAACATCAGGGGTACGTTATCGAGTCCTTCACGGATCTTAGCAATCTGTCGAGAACATTTATGAGAGGTTCACAATTGTGATCCTCGGTGATTGAATGGAAACTCTGCGGGGTCAACATCAACGACCACGACGGCGGTCACTTCGGTAACTCCACGTGGATTACGCTTAGTGTGTCTCAAGCGGTCTGATGAGGTGATGCTTCTTGTACCTCAACGACTCATCTGAACGTAGGTGTACTTGTACATCGCGTTATCTAACTTGTGGGACTCCGGTTCAGGAACGGCCTTTGTGAGAATTAGAGTTGTGTTTTCACACTATGTTGTTAACACTCTCGAAGTTCAAACTTGTAAGTGCCGGTATCCGCTTATTACAAACCGTTTTCATGTTTTCTTCTTATGGAAGCTCTGGAGCGGAATGATCGTGCAGATTCTTCACATACTCATGACAACATCATTACTAATGGAAGTTCTATCTAAAAGCAACATAAAAGTCAGAATGATTCTTCGTCAACCAAAGAATCTACAAAGTTAAAGACTTAAAGAACTTCATCAAGATCTGAAATCCAACTTCAAAAGGCGTATGGCGTGTTGAAGAATGGCGTAGAACACGGAGCAGTGAAGCGGACACTGTGGTAGACTTGATGCGATAACAACAACATACTATCACTTCCACTACAAAGAACAATGATCAAAGAACAAAGACAAAGATGACGTCAAAGCGAACTGCTTCAAAAAGACAATTTCTACACCGGGGAGATTGTTCGAATCAAGGCAATTCTTCTCACAAGAAAGAAGAATGTCAGAAGGCGTCAAAGCTACTATTACATCAACGCCTTCACCGTTTATAGTTTTCATCACCAACACTTAGGGGGAGATTGTTGGAATCACTCCTAAACCTTAATCAAGTGTTAGTGATTAACATGTAATAGTTAGCTTATTATGGCCTTTATGTTTGTTATTAGCCTTAGGCTTATGTAGAAGGCCCATAAGCCTAGGCCTAGCCCAATAAGGAAAAGGATGGGAACTAGGAGTGTTGCCCTAGCTTCCCTCCTATAAATACCCCTTGTAAACCTTCATTTGAAGGTTGGTTGTTCATTTTATTCACTCTCTTTCACTCTACGCATAACCGGCTTATTCTTTACGTGTGTGTGTGTGTTTAACGTGTTCAACCGACTCTATCTCCTCTCTATTTCTTGTATTGATGCTTGTGTTGTAAAACTAGTGACCTAACAGGGGGCTTGGTGGCAATGCGAACAAGAAAACCGTAGAGCACAAGGTAAGCGACCCGTGTATACTTGACTAAGGGTATGTTTTTACCTCAGGATGTTGAGCAAATATTGTACCAACAATATCATAGTTGTGTTCAAGGGTAGATGACCATAGCCGAATATACGGGTGAGTTTTTAAGGTTGCAAGCTCGTTGTAATTTAAGAGAGATGGATGAATAAACTGCGGCTAGGTATATAACTGGTGTAAATTCTTTGATTCAAGAAAAGTTGAGTTTGATGTCGATTTGGTTCGTTGATCAAGCTCAAAATTTGGCAATGAAGGCGGAGAGAATGACTTCTAAACCCGGAGTTGGATTTAAGCGTTCAACTTTGGAGGGCTCAAGTAATTATGGAGGTCGGCCCAATGAAAGACAATTTCCCTTCCTAGTACTACTAATTTTACAACTACGAGTTCTAAGGCTAGTGGAAGTGGAGTGGATAAGAACAAGGAAAGTCAACCAGCCAAATCAAATCCGTATACTAAACCAACGGGTGATAAATGTTTTAGATGTGGTGAACCAGGACATGGGTCAAATGTGTGTCCTAAGCGGAATACACTCTATACATTATAGATTGGGAATGATGGAGTGTTTGGTGATGAGCTATTTCTGGAAGACAACGAGTTGGAGTACGCTAAGCCTTAGAAGGAGAGGTTAAAAAAGTCACGTGTGTCATCCAGGACTTTATGTTTACCTAAGATTAGTGATTTTTCACAACGTAATAAAAATTTTCATATTAAGTGCTTGGTTAAGGAGAAGATTTGTTCTATTATTATTGATGGAGGGAGTTGCGAAAATTTGGTGTCTAAGGCTTTGGTTAAAGCTTTTAAGTTACCAACTGAGCCTCACCCAAATCCATATCAAATTGGGTAGATTAAGAAGGGACCAGAAATTAAGGTGACCGAAATTTGCAAGGTTCCTCTTGCTATTGGAAAGCATTACAATGAGTTAATTACGTGTGATGTGGTTGATATGGAGGCATGTCATGTTTTGCTATGACGACCATGGCAATATGACGTGGATGCTACGCACCAAGGTAAGTCAAATATGTATTTGTTTAAATGGAGTGGGAAAACTATTGATATGTTACCTTTAGGTGTTAATTCTCCCGGGAAGAAGATGGATGACAAAACTTTGGAGACTATAGTTTCCTCGCCAAAGGAGTTTCAAGCAGAAAGGAAGGAAACAGGGGTTTCTTATGCTTTGATTGTGAAGGGGGTTGAAGATGGTATGGAAAGTGCGATCCCAGAGGTAATTAAGCCCGTGCTTGAAGAATTTAGTAAAAATGTTGCGGATGATACTCCGGATTCTTTACCACCGTTAAGGAATATTCAACACCAAACTGACTTAGTTCCCGGAGCTAGTTTACCTAATCTTCCTTACTATAGGATGAGTCCTAAGGATTCGGATATCTTGCGTGAAAAGGTAGAAGAATTGTTGAGAAACGACCATATTCAAGAAAGCATTAGTCCTTGTGCGGTTCCGGTGCTTCTTACACCAAAGAAGGATGGAAGTTGGAGGATGTGTGTTGATAGTCGTGCCATCAACAAAATCACGACAAGGTATCGTTTACCTATTCCACGTCTTGATGATTTATTAGATCAACTTTCGGGTGCTAAAGTGTTTTCTAAGATAGATTTGAGAAGTGGGTACCATCAAATTTAGATTAAACCGGGTAATGAATGGAAGACCTCCTTCAAAATGAAGGATGGGTTGTACGAGTCGCTCGTTATGCTATTTGGGTTATCTAACACACCTAGTACTTTTATGCGTTTGATGGTCTATTTTGATGACATTTTGGTATATAGTCAAGTGGAGAAAGAGCATTTGGATGACATTTTGGGTAAGTTTGTGGTGGTCTATTTTGATGACATTTTGGTATATATTCAAGCGAAGAAAGAGCATTTGGATCATTTAAGGAAAGTTTTGAAGGCCTTGGCGGAAAATGAATTATTTGCTAATTTAAAGAAATGCACTTTTCTACTAATAAGATTTTGTTTCTTGGTTACATTGTGAGTTCAGATGGAATTCATGTGGATGACGAGAAGGTTAAGGCGGTTAGGGATTGGCCTTCACCTAATACTTTGACCAAAGTTAGAAGTTTTCATGGATTGGCAACTTTTTATAGAAGATTTGTGAGAAATTTTAGTAGTATAGTAGCCCCAATTAATAATTGTTTGAAGAAGGGTCTATTCAAGTGGACAAATGAGGCGGAAGAAAGCTTCAAAACTATCAAGGAGAAGTTGACAACCGCACTGGTTCTTTCTTTGCCTAACTTTGATAAGGTTTTTGAATTAGAATGTGATGCTTGCGGAACCGGGATTGGAGCCGTTTTGTCACAAGAAGGGAGACCAGTGGCGTTTCATAGTGAGAAGTTGAATGAAGCTCGGCAAAAGTGGTCGAATTATGAACAAGAATTATATGCGGTTGTTCAAGCTATAAGTAGTGGGAGCATTATTTGATTCAACGAGTGTTCATGGTTTATTCGGATCATCAAGCTGTAATATTAATATCGGGCTGCGATTTGTTAGCAAAAGGACAATAGTGCGTGTACTATTGCAAGCGACCTGCAATTTGTCCCTGCGTTTTGTCAAGTGTTGCGATTTGTGTCTCTACGTTTTGGTATCTTGCGTTTTGACAGGTTGCGATTTGAGTTGACAGCGACCTGATAGATGCGTTTTGTATACTCTGCGATTTGTCATTGCATTTTGTCAGGGGGCTATGACTTGTGTCTCTGCGTTTTGGTATCTCTCCGATTTGTCAAGTGTTGTGGTTTGTCTCACTACGTTTTGTAATTTGATTCAAACATAATCAAATCACAATTAAACAACAATTCACCTAATCCGAACATTCTAGTATCCCTTTTAACATACAATCACTAATCATTAAATCGATCCAACTGTTATCATAACACGTTCAACCTACAACAACATCATGTCTTACACTCCTGATTCAGTGATATCTGAAGTACTTAAACTGTACGATCTTTGTTGACAACCATAAGAGTCTTAACTATACTGAACAGTTAAACATGATTGAATCAGCCAATGATTATGTGAGATCTTCGTGCTCAGATTCAGAAGAGAGAGAAGTGCACCAGTCATACCTACAACATGTTCTTGCAAATGAGAGTTGCATTGAACCTTTTTGACAACTTCACTCACACCTCACGTTACTTCTAACTGAAGACAGATTCACAATGGGAATCGAACGAGCATTTAATGCACTTTTCCGTCAAGATGTATCAACATTCACAGGCACATTGTTCTTGAACTTAGGACAACTTGAACAACAACTTGACAGAGAAAAGGTTCAAAAAGCCAGATCTAAAGCTGCACTTCAGGTGATCAACAAATAATTTAAGTCATTCTTCAATGGTGAATACACTTTGGATTACGATGATCATAAGACTGAAATGTGCTTCACGAATCACACTGGGATGGAAGCAGATATGTTCAGAGAAACATTAATTATTCGGAATTGGAAATTCCATGTTAAAGTGTCGGTCACCCCAATTATAGTCTAGCATATGTTAGCTCGTAGACTTGTAGTTATTTATGTTATTTGTTAGTTAATTAGTTAATTAGTAGCGTAGATTAGTTTAGTGTAACACCGTGGAGAAAGGACGGGTCTTTACCCACTATATGCCTGATCCACGGTCCGATAGGAGGACGGTATGTTTGTAACTATAAATACCCGTTCCATCCATGGAAGGGGTGGAGTTTTCAATCTAACCTTTCACATTTTTGTTCTACAAGTCTCTACCAAGAAACACTCTCTCTCTCTCTACTTTTTCTCTCTAACTATGGCAAACATGTATTTTGATCATCCAAGACCACCTGAATCATCAACACAATAATATTATCGATCCTACAAATGGTACCAGAGCCAAGGTTATTGTGTTATCTTTGATTTGTGTGGTTTTGTATCATGGTTATGTTGGTTTTTGAATCATGTTGTACGCAGTTTTGGTACTATATTTGTTGGTCAAATCTTTTCTGTCTATTATTCTGGTCAAAAACTGTGTTTAACAGTTTATGTCTATTCTTGTTTTGATCATATATGTCTTGTCCATTACTGTCATATCTGTTCTTTTTGTCTTGTCCAAAATAATACCAAAGTGACTAGTTATGATATATTTCTACGGTCATCTGGTCATTTTATTATATGGTCAACCATCTTTTTTCATGGTCAAATGGGTCAAAAGGTCACACTTTTACGCAAGTTTTTCTGGGTTAATATGCATTTGGTCGGAATACTCGCCGGAAAAAGTAAAATAGTCAAATATTCTTGTTGGCGAGTTGGTCTAATCTGCTAGCGACTTGTCATTAACCTGTGTAGCGAGTTGGGTCAATCTACCTAGCGACTTGTATTTACTTGTCGTAGCAACTTGTTGGCTATTTAGCGACTTGTATGGTCTTAAAAGGCTAGCAACTTACTTAAGAAAAATACTAGCGACTTGTTTTGTAAACTGAAGTAGTGAGTTATGATGCTAGCGACTAGTCTTTACTAGTTGGCGACTTGTGTTTGTAAACAGGAAGTTAGCGACTTGTGTGTTTTGGAAAGGGTTAGCGACTTGATCAAGACCATTAAGGTAGCAACTTGACATGACAGAAAGGATGAAGAAGATACGACCACAAGACCACGACCATCTACTATACCAAATACAAGTACTACTAAAGACCTCAATCTCATTAACACATCACTGGTCCTTGTTCATCAAAATAAAACAATTTGACTCGAAGTAATATCATCATATCCAAAACTAAAATCACACCCCCGTCAACTAATCCACAATCTATCCTAACTCATTCTCCTACATCCATACTTGCATCAAGACTCAACTTTAAACTTCAAACAAATTGTAATCAGAAAATATATGGACCTCAGCTCGTTTCAATGTTTTTAAATCTACTAAATATTTTTGCAATGGAACGAATATCATCATTGATCCATGCTTGTGTTACTATCCGAAAATAAAAACAAGAGTATAACAAATATATTATATCTTCTCTTAGCTTCGTTCATGACTCAAAAGATAAAACTTTCAACGAAAATAGAAACATCAAAAGAAATGGATTGATAACAAAGGTGTTATTATCATTTCTTGTTTCGTTCATGACTCGAACAAAAGGAAACAAACACCTACCTGAGACCCGTTCCAAAGGATCTTGATGTTGATGTTAAATGACCAACAAGCAGTCGTGGTCGTCGTTTGTGCGCAAAGGGTAGAACTTGTGACCCATTTATGATTGTTTTGTAGTTGATTGTTGAGGGAGAAGGTGATACAATATTGGTGATTGATGAAACTCAGACTGAGATGTATGTTTATTCAGTTTGATGTTGAGATTATGATGGCAGTTTGGATAAAGGAGATTTGTTTCTCTCCCAGATCTGTTTTAGGAGATAATGTCTTGTGGTAGGCGTGATTATCAAAAGTGTTTAGGGTTATGATATGTGAAAAATATTAGGGAAACACATCATTTATATCACTCTGATCTGGACCGGGTTGTGTACTGTCTTCAAATGGGTAATGATATAACTTTCACTTTGGGCCTACACTTAAATGATGCATGGATCGTGGCTATTATTTGGCTCTTGAGCTTCAGTCATTTAACTAATTGGTTAAAGAGTCATTGGGTTGAATCTCGTATGCAATATTTACTTGTGATGGATGGACTCGTATACACTTGTCGTGCTTGTGGTATATTCGTATAGCTGGCTTATCAAAAATTTGTTATCCGCATATTTTTAAGATATAGGACACAAATTTTTTTATAGTGAGATCAAGTTGGTATGCTTGATTTATATATTTTCACGGAGGACTCATGGCTTTAAGGTTCTTATCCGGTACTATTGATTTGGTATTGATGTGACGGTTCAAACAATTTTTTATTGGACTTGGAGCCGGGTCAAATTCTTAGCGATTTGTTATATGACAAAGATATATGAATGCATGAGGTGATCATTGCAAGAAATTACATTGACCGGATCGGGTTGAACAGTTATTTGGACCGGGCTTGAAGTTTTATGTGCTGATATTAGATGAAGGACTGATGGGCTTCTCTTAATTGGATCGTAGTTGATAAGACTCAATCATAAGATTTGATAATGAGATTTTGGTGTATGATGTGATATGATGATGAGATTTGATGGGTTATGGGGTTTGATACTTTGGTATATACATTTTCACGTAAAATATTATGTCACGGTTTGAAATGTTTATTGGAGAAGGTAGACTATGGGGTTGTTTGTACGATATTTCTTATTTGGATTTGAAGTGAGATTTTCTGGGCGCGATCACTTATTTTGTCTTCTTTCTTTCTACCCTTCCGCGAAGATGACTTGTTTGGGCTTTTAAGGAGTGTGATAAAGACTTGGCTATTTATTTACTTTTACGATTCTTTCTCTAGCCAAATTGTAACTATCACTTCGGTGTCTCACACAGTTGAGCATACGTCAAGAGGTTTTGTACATTGGGTACACCGTTTCTTCTTCACAAGGATTAGTACAAGTTTAAGTAACAAATCTGGAGAATTTTACTTCATGATCAAGTTTGGTACATCGGGTTTACTTCTCCATGTGGTCACTGCAACATCTGACAAAATGCGTGAATGATGTGTTTACCAAAGTGTTTATTGGATGGTTGATGTTATTGTTAATGTCGGATAATGAACCGTTGATGAACCACTGCATGTTTCCCTAAAACAGATATTCACCGAAACCAAAGTTGTCATAACACATACAAGCTAACATTGTTTACGGTTTTGTCTTGATTTTGTAAAATCCCGCGAAAGAACCTATTTCTCGGTTTAAATCATAGACTTGTAAAATCCCGTAACAATGGAAACATCCTGGTAAAAGTAAAGTGCATTTCCGGATCTATCTTACGATTTATTCTTGGTTTTGTAAAATCCCGCGAAAGAAACTATTTTTCGGTTTAAACCATAGAGTTGTAAAATCCCGTATTGATGGAACCATCCTGGAGAAAAGGAAAGTGTATTTCGGGATCTTTTTTGATGCTGGTGCTACGGTTTCTGCTTCGAAGAAGGGATAAAAGGGTGTACTTCATGAATTGGATGTGTGTTTGGATATTCGTCATGGCAGTGTGGTTATTATATGGTTTTACGGGGTTATGTGCTTTTAACCATGGTCGGGATGAAACCATTATCAAAGTTCATTTAAATGTCAAAGAAGGCTAGATTTGAGCTTTTAAACAGAAGATGTGACAACGGCGTTAATTCACTATTATTTATTTGAGGTTGAAGTGAAATATCACGGGCGAGTATACTTAGTATCTGAAGGTATCGGGGATGGTTGGATGAAGATTCTTCAAGATCCTTGTTCGAGCTTATTATCAAAAACGAAGACTTGGAAATCAAGTTATTGTTGGGTGTCTTTTACCTTTTCTTTTACCACTTGGGGGAATTGGACTCTTATCACCGCAAAATAACTATCACTTTAAGGAGTTACGTTGTAGTGCTCAGTGTCACTTTCAATTGTGGATTTTCAAGAGGTAATGTACGTCTATTACTTGATGGTTGGTTGGTTGAAGAATATAAAGTACTTAGAGATTCAATGGAGGATGAAGTCTCGGCACCGCTCTTTGTTTCATATGTGCAAGTTTAAGTCACGATTTCGGGTTAGTTTACTTCAGGGTCAAATTCATCATACTGGGTTCTCTCCATTAGCTGTCACTACAAAGAGCCTACAGAATGATAATGGGGTTGATTACATGTTTTGCCAAGAGATGATGAAAAGAGAGAGATTATGACGTATGAATACAACAGTTCATACCTCGTACTCTAAAGAAAAGAAAAGTGTACGCTTCAGTGCGCTTTATCTTCTGAAGAAGAGAAATCTTCTTATTATGACCATTCTCATCAACATGCTTCATACTTTTTCCATGCGCTTCAGTCATCAAGTGAACCGGGCTACCATTGATTGTTTTCTTATTCCACTTGCTCAACGATAATGGCGATGGCGACATCCTGTGCTAATTTTGCGGGGGAGAAGTGTGAACAGACTACATTTTTAAAGATATTCACTTGCTTAATCAAGAATGGCAACTATGTATGCAATTCTTGAGGGGGAGAAGAAGTGTGAAACTATTGCATGGTTGATTGATTTCTGACAACATATGGTCAAACGACTCCAAACTCATGTAAGAACCAAGCTTCTTCTTATCGGGTCATCTTCACATGGAGTTTTCTTCTAAGAGCCGTTGGTTAACATCTTCACACGGGCTGATTTGATTAATGACAAAGTGCTTCTAGTTGCTGGGATGATTTTCTTAATGAACATCTTTCTGTTCTTGTTTGATTGGGAGGGATTTGAGTTAAGGGGATTTGCTATATATAAGTTAACGGGAATGCATTTGGTGTGATGAAGATGTTGACTCTCTATTCCCCAACTGAACAATCTTGAAGAAGGTCGAGTCTACAGTCGGTTCTACATTTTCTGCTATATGTTAGAAGACTAAAGACGAGTTGCATTTGATTATCTAAAGACTTCTTCTTAATCTGGGCATTTATCAAACAGATTGTTGGTTTAGGGGAGAGCACTAATTGGGGGAGAGTGAAATGTCAAATTTAATCCCCAATTAGACTTGCTCACATTCTTCAGCAAATTGATTCCCACAAGAGTTCAAGTGTTCTTCTCAAAAGATTTCTGGTATTTGGGCTTTCAAAGAGTTGCTTGAAGTATCAAAACCAAAAAGGGGGAAGGAGACACGTATCTAAACGCGAGTAAACTTGATGAACTTAATACTTCTAAGTAATTGAAGATATCCCGGGAAGACAAATGTTATTACCGCAGAGAAACTCAAGGTTTGACTCTTGGTGAGTAATCTTGATGAGCTTAATACTTCTAAGTGATTGAAGATATCCCAGGAAGACTATTTTCATTACCGCAGAGAAACTCAAGGTTTTACTCATCAAGGCGTTTAGTGTTCTTATTCCAACTATGTGGGGGAGGAGATGGAAGAGTTAGTTTCTGAAGATATAAGAGGTACACAAGTATGTGATGATCTCGATGTTATCGCAATCATCAGGGGAGATAGAATTGTGTACATTGGGGGGCACTCGGTCTCACTTGAGGGCTTAATCGTGATTCAGAGATATAATCACTTATTTCGAGTTGACATCCGAGAGATTGTCATCCGCAGAGATAATCGGTGATTCGGCCTGCTTCTTCAATGTTATCGGTTGTTCTCTCTTTGGGGAATGTGTGTACTTCGGGTCCTTGAGCTTCGTACACGATCATCAGGGAAGAAAAATGTGAACATGGAGAGGTGCTCTCATTCCCCTCATGATGTGTATTCGGGAGAGCTCTTGGGTATTGGTGTACTTCGGGTTCTTGAGCTTCATACATGTTCATCAGGGAATAAAAATGTGAACATGGGAAGGTGTTTTCATTCCCCTCATGAAGTGTATTCGGGAGAGTTCTTGAGCATTATACAAAGAGGCTAACTGCATCAATTCGTCTACTTGGGGGAAGTGGTTTCTCTTGACACCTTTTGGAATGGATCGCTTCAGACGTCAGTTGAAAAGAAATATGAGAAGATTGTTTTATGTGTGGGATGATACGATCTTTGTTCTTCTTGTTGATGATATAACCTCGAACGAAGAATCACAGTGATTATTCTTAAAAGGAGCAGCAAGTTCGATGATAATGGTGTGCTTCTTTGTGCACCTGGCTAAGGCAAGCTTGAAATAGAGCTTCGAATATGCTCATCTAATGGATTTTCGGTTTGGGGGGAAGCTGCCAAAGTCTCTCTTTCTCAAAGGCTCATGTTCTATCTTCTATTCTGGAGCCTCGGAAGCTTTGGTGGTGAATGTTTGAGAGATGGCGAATTCTATCTTCTACGACGTGCTGCTCGATATCCTTATCTCGGTACTCGTATCATCATCTTCTTTAACTATATCATCTTCTCTATCTTTGTAAATATTTATCAAAAAGCAAAATACAAAAATATAAAACCAACAAAAACAAAATAGAAAATTATAAAACCTTCAAAAACCCATAAAAATCAGAAAATTTGAAAAAGACCAAAAATATTGTTTTTCTAAGACATGTCTTCTGGTATCGATAACATCTGCGGTCTTAGAAATGTCATTCAATAATGGCACGGGACCATAGATGAAGTTCGAGCAGGAGGTGTAAATATTCTTTTTCCAAAACATGTCAAAAATTATAGCTTGCAGTTATTTCAGACTGTGACCCGTGCTTAAAACAATGGTTTGCTATTATTTCAGATAGCAACCCGCTCTTTTAAAGAAAGGAAAGTGCTACGCTTAAACGATTTTCACAAAATTCGTGCACTTATCCTATAACAAAACAAGGAAAGCATGTCGTCAAAAAGACTGCTGTTCCTACAAAAATGTTTTTCCGTCTAAAATTCTTCAGAAAAATATTTGGTGTTTTCAAAAATGGTGGCAAATGAGTTGCTTGAAAATTTATCAGATTCAGAGTTTTTCGTAAAAATTGAAAACTCAATCAATGACTTCAGCACTTTTAAACCTTTTAGAAAATGAGTCATTGATTGAGGGGGAGAATGTTTTCAAATCTATATCATCTAACGGGCTTTCTTAATTATCCTAATATGCTTAATTAAAAATGATGTTAACCTATGTTGAAGGACTAGGTGCCTAGGATAAGATTTTTAGGATTAGATGATTATAGTTTGATGAACACATTATTCCCATGTCATATATGATCTGATTGATATGTTGAATTGACTTTAATTAGTCGATTGCTGTTTGGGTGATGTCGACCACCATATATCTGTGTGTGTGTTCACTAACGTATGCAGGTATATTTCTATATAAGAATGTTCCCGATCCGTATCCCACAAATGAAGATGATTGGATGCCGAAAGGAAAGGGTAACTATATCTTGGGTTGACAAATGAAGAAACGGAGCTTAATTGGACTTCTATGGAGAGTTGGCATAAATGCAACGTAAGAGGTCTCACTGCATCAACAGATGGTTTTCTTCTAAGTGATTGAAGAAACGGAGCTTAATTTGACCTCAGTTGGCATTAAAATGCAACGAAAGAAGTCTCACTGCATCAGCAGATGGTTTTCTTCCAAACCCTACAGCAACAACAACGGAAGCTTCTCAATCGCCTAACGTATCTTTGTGAAGGATACCATTTTTAAACAATTTTGAAAAAATTTGATTAAATTGTTTTGAAAATGGAAAATATTGTTTTGAAAATATATTGGACTAAATTTTGAAAATCACCGGACTTCATTTTATCAAAACCTAACTCACTCAATCAACGACTACAGTCATCGATTGAGGGGGAGAGTGATTTAAAATAAAGTATTTTCAAACGATATTTCTTCATAAAAGTCCGTTTGTACAATACAAGTGGTGATCTAAAGATTTAATGTTATGTCATGGTATGATTTTTCTTTAAGAATCAAGATCTTTCAAAATGAAATTTTTTCTGTTCTTGTTTAGTTGTGAAATTGTTTTATTTTACTTAAAGATCTCCTAAAAACTATCATACCTGACACTAACAATCTTTAATGTCTTAAAATGGTCCTTATCTGTCATTTTTCAAAAATTAAATCTTGCCACGTCTTTCCCTCAAAATTTTCAAAATGATTTAAATCAATTGAGATCACAAATCTCAATTGGTTTGAAATTTTTGATCGGGGGAGAGATTGTGATTTAAATCTCAAATATTTTTTAATGGAATTGGTTTTAGTCCTTTATAGGCACTCCTGCCTCCATGTGCCAAACGATTTCAAATACACAATGCACATGTTGAGGATGGGGATTTATCCAAAAACAAGAGGAGTATTTAAACCTGGCCACATTTTCTCCCATGTTTTCTAAACCTTATTAAATCACTTGGGATCCAAAATCTCAAAGGGTTTGATATTTTTGATCGGGGGAGAATTTGTGGTTTAATAATGAAATTTGATAAAAGGTGATCATTTTGATTTGAATGTGCAGGCTGCTCTCTCATATGTGCTAAATGCTTTCGCATCTCGAAGCACATATTGAGGGGGAGCAAATGGTTTTCTTAATGGCTTTTACGATCGTGGATGTACTTCAAAAGAACTTTTGCCTCTATGTGATAAAAATGTTTTAAAATATCTTACGCACATTTTGAGGGGGAGAATCTACCAAAGAAAATCAAATGGCTTTTTCCATGGAAATTGTGATCAAAGAAAATATTTCAAAGTCCTCTTGCCTCCATGTGCTAAACAATTTCTAAATCATATGCACATGTTGAGGGGGAGGTTTTCTAAATGATCAAAACTATTAAGGTACAAAATGCTTTGATCTCGTATCACAAGTACCTTGATTGTTTTTCAAATGATTTTTCAATTGGTTTCAAGGAAGAATGAACTATACCAAAAGACCGACCATTTTACTTTATGTATGGAGTTATAAGGATGGTGAGGTTAGGTATTCGTTCCCACGATCCCGCCAGAGCCGGAGGGATCTACCCATGGACAATCCACTAGATAGTGTAAAGTCCTTAGGTATGATGAAAAAAGGAGAAAAATGAGAATTGGGAAGAGTGCAGACTTAGACATAGCTAGTACTGGAATAAACCCAACAAGGTTCTAGTTATGAAGTGTCGGTAAGCTCTGAAGGGGTTGAAGAATGAAAAAGAATTGAATGTGAAAAAGGGTGAAAAGAAATAGCCCTCCATTAATTCAACCTTAGGGCGGAAACCGGGTTCAATACATATGCTCCTGGTTGTTACCAAGGTAACACTGGTATTGAAGACAAGGCGTCATGGACCCAGTGACGCACTGCACTAAACTTCCCAAGCTACTCAAGTTCCTCTTAAAAGGGCTTGTTTCATTCTCACGAGGAACCTACATAATCTATCGACTTTCTCTTAGAGATCATTGATATTGAAGAAGGAGACCCTCTCCCTAGTCTCCGGCATAGGAACCAAATATGCACAATTGAGTCTAGAGCCAAGAGATCATCCACAATATCTCATTAGGACACTAAATTAATGAAGACTTGTTGTTTCACACAATGTGGAAAGTAAGAATATATTAAGAGTCCTAGGCATTATCCTTGTGGTATTTCCAGAACATCCGAGTGATATGTAAAAGTATTCACGATGAAGATGGAAATCCTTCTAGAGCCATCATCAAACAAGCTCTTGGTGGGTGACATGTGAGATCTTCTCGTAAGATCAAGCTTGTGACAACTGGATAGAAATGATGGGGCGATTCACTCGTGAATCAACCTTGGTCCAGGATTGGAATTGTCGAATACTTTTGGAAAAACCGTTCGATGTGCAAATCTTCTTTTCTCTAGCACGTCGAATGTGTATTCATATTTCAAACACAAAAAGTATCTCTGATTTAAAAAGTACTTTTGGAAAAACCGTTCGATGTGCGAATCTCTTGTTTTCTCTAGCACATTGAATGTGTACTCTTTTCAAATACAAAAAGTATTTTTGATTGAAAATTGATCTTTCTCATAAAACCTTCGTCGTATTGCAAAACTCATTCTTCTAAGAAATACGCGATTGTTTCTCTAATCATTTTTCATCAATCAGTGAATCTCAATTCGCTGGTTCACTCACTCCGTGTTGTCTTCTTTGAGGCGTTCCGGTTTGAGAACGGCTAGAACATTTGCGAAACCTGTCAAGGAGATTCTTAGGAATCCTACGATCCAGCAGGTACTTGTACTTGATCAAGGGGAACCATGGGCCTTGTACCTCAATTCAACGAAAGTGATCAAAGACACTTTCGTGTGTTTTATTGCTAACTGTTCTTTGCAGGTACATTTGGACGGTTGCAGTGATCGAGAATGAGGAGTCAATCCAAAGCGCATGCTCACACATCCACACTTAATATGAAGAAATCATGACTAGTGCATATCTACATAACACGGCTCGATATTTCATACTATGCTTCGTTTCTGCTTGCAAATATCATGAACCAGTAAGGCTTCCGCTACTCAGATGGAAAGATGTCATGATTCAAAAGTGTGAGCATGTCGGTCCAAAAGTCACAACTTCACATGATGGCAACACAATAAAGGGTGATCCAGAGATCTACTGTGGCTGATGATCTCAATGAAAGCTCGAAGACCATCAAAGATGTGGATCAGTTCAAAGACCTCCACTGAAAGTACTAAATAATCGGACTTTGAAGAATCTCTACAAAAGCACAAAGATTGCAAAAGTGAAGAATTCAAGTCTACGAGCTCAAGAACAATGTCAAAGAAAGAATGCTAGGATGCAAAATGTATTTCATGAGGTGACCTCCCTTAGGGGGAGATTGTTAGGAATTGGAAATTCCATGTTAAAGTGTCGGTCACCCCAATTATAGTCTAGCATATGTTAGCTCGTAGACTTGTAGTTATTTACGTTATTTGTTAGTTAATTAGTTAATTAGTAGCGTAGATTAGTTTAGTGTAACACCGTGGAGGAAGGACGGGTCTTTACCCACTGTATGCCTGATCCACAGTCCGATAGGAGGACGGTATGTTTGTAACTATAAATACCCCTTCCATCCATGGAAGGGGTGGAGTTTTCAATCTAACCTTTCACATTTTTGTTCTACAAGTCTCTACCAAGAAACACTCTCTCTCTCTCTCTACTTTCTCTCTCTAACTATGGCAAACATGTATTTTGATCATCCAAGACCACCCGAATCATCAACACAATATTATTATCGATCCTACATTAATCCAACTCATGGATAATGTTAAAAAGTACATCGAGGAAAAAGCACTGGATGATGACAAAGTGAATGAGTGTTGGGTGCAATCGAGAGATAGTGTTGAGTCGGGTAATACATCAGTTGAAGGATCAGGTGTTGCTGAATGCAAAAGATCATAGACAGCTAAGATTGATACAACCAGCTGTTCAGTAACTCCGGTCTCACAAGTAGTGGATGCAGCTATCAGAATGGTAAATGAACAAGTGTCAGGTGCCGAGGTACTCTTAACTGTTCAAAATAATGCATCTGCCAATATACTTGTACAATCTGATCACGATACTGAACATGACTTTTGTAAATGTCCTTTGACTGAGGTTGAGTCTGTGATTAACTGTTTCAAAACAAATGATTTGGTTGAAAAGAAAATTTATGATGAAATTTCAGACATATTTTTACAACTTGAAAAACATTGCATTTCTCTTGAAATTGAGATACAAAGTAAAGAAGAAAGTTTTCAAATTAACAAACCAGGTAAAAATCCGGAATTTCCTGATTTTCCGTGAATTTTTTGAAATTAAAACTTTGAAAGCTCAGCTTCAAGACAAAGACTCGACTATCAACAATCTGAAGAAACATATTTCTGTCCTGAATGAGAAAAGTAATATAGTCAAGGCAAAACATGATATCGATGTAATTTGTTAATAAAAATAAATCGTAAAAACGTTTATTCATATTTAGCGATCTCTTTGTGTTTGTTGATAACAAATATAAAGTTATCATAAGTAAAATTATAAGGATACATGTTATTTTTGTAAAGCATTTACATATATAGTCATTTAATATAAATTGTTGTAATAATTCATTTGCTGTAATAGTTTATTAGGATGGATAAAATCCATAACCCATGACCCATACCCATGGAGCAAATCCATAACCCATGGAGCTAACCCATGACCCATTGACTAGATGTATTGCATCTTCTAGATACATTGTATCTATTTGGATACCCATGGTCCAAAGTCTATGACCCATGACCCATGATCCATGACCTATAACCCAAGTAGGAGGAGCGTCCCACGGATCCCCCAGCTTACACTGGATGGATCCCTCATGTAAGGGATCTGGGGAACAATAGTGATTTTTTGCCTATAAATAGTGAGCCATTTCTTCATTGTAACTCACCCCTCTTCTTACAAACTCTCTCATGTACTATTTCTCTCTTCTAATCTCAGATCTCTTGATCTATATAGTAGTTCTTCTTTCTTTTGTTGTGATTCTCATATAGGTCCTTCTCTAAGGCGATATCACGAGATACTACAAATCATCCAAGCAAGGGGTCCTTGATTGATTTGTTCCTCCACAAGATTTATGTAGCAAGATCTTGTATTTCATATTTTACATAGTTGTTGTGTTATAGTTGTTTTGGTTTGGTCCTCCGTGTTAAGGACTCGGTATTTAGCTTTGTACCAGAAAAAGTGTAAGCGACGTTGTGAAGGCTTCTCTTCCAAGTTGAAGGAGTTTGTTGACATAGTGCTTGAACTCTCGAGTAGGTGACTCGGGGAGTGGAGTAGGGCAAGGAAGGTGTCCTTGTAGCCGAACCACTATAAATCGGTTGTGTCATTTCTATCCTTTACTTTACTTGCTTTCTTTACTAGCATTACTTATAGATCTATATTCTCTATCCATCTATACGATTTCACATAACATCAAATCTAAAGTTTTTGAAACTAAGTTAAAATCGGCAAAACTATTCAACCCCCTTCTAGTTTTCCACAATTGGCATCAAGAGCTACATTTACAAAAGTTTTAAAGTAAATAGTATTTCGTTCACAATGGGTTCTGAAAATTATAAAGAAGAGCAATCTATGCAACGACCTCCACTACTTAAAACTAATGGTTTTATTTATTGGAAAAATAGATTCGAAACGTATGTGAAGTCAAAAGATATTGATCTTTGGTACATCATTGTTGAAGGCGATTTTGAAGCCACTACAAAAGATGATAAAACTGGAAATTTAGTAAACACACCTCATGATCAACTTACCGATGATCAAAAGAAAAAGCTTTCCAAAAATAGTGAAGCTAAAATTGTTTTATACAATGCTTTACCCAAAAAGGAATTCGAAAGAATTTCTATGCTTAAAACCTCTAAAGAAATTTGAAATTCTTTAGTTGTAACTCATCAAGGAAATCAACAAGTTAAAAACAATAAAATAGATTTGTTTGTTCAACAATATGAACAATTTTCATTATCGGATGAGGATACTATAGATAATTCTTTTGCTAACTTTAATACTATAATTACATCATTACAAGCACTTGATAAGTCTTTCTCTAGTCGTAATCATGTTAGGAGATATCTAAGGGCACTTCCATCCAAGTGGAGATCAAAGGTGACGGCCATTGAAGAATCAAAAGACTTGTCAATCCTCACCCTCGACGAACTCATAGGCAATCTAAAGGTCTTTGAGCTTGTCCTCGCTAAAGATTCCGAAGCCTTGAAAAAGAAGAAAGAGAAGCACAAATCTCTTGCCTTAAAAGCCAAGAAGGTCTCAAGCGATGAAGAAAACTCTTCTTCGGATAGTGATGACGAAGAATATGCTATGGCGGTAAGGGATTTCAAGAAGTTATTTAGAAGAAAGGGAAGATATGTGAAACAACCATATGACGACAAGAAGGGGTTCCGGAAAGGCTAAGACGACAAGAAATCAAGGGATGAATGCGCATGTTTTAAATGTGGGGACCCTAATCACTTCATTAGTGAGTGTCCCAAACGTGACGAACAAAAGGCGTTCGTGAGTGGCTCGTGGGGAATGAGTGAGGATGAGAACGAAGAAATTTGTCTCATGGCAAATGACTCAAACGAGGTATGTCCCGAATCTTTCTATTATAGTAGCTCATCATTAGATGATGATTCATTGCATCGTGAATATGATAAACTTTGCAAAATTAGTCTAAAAGTAATTAACAAAAATAAGATTTTGAAAATCAAAAATGAATGTTTAGAAAAAGAAGTTATTGAGTTAAAAGGTAAATTAAAACGTTTAGAAAAAGGGAAGATAGCAAGTGGGGAATGTGAGCTTTGTGTTCAACTTCAAACACTAGTTGATAATCTTGATTCCAAGATTGCTAGAATGATTACTAATACTCTAAATACAATACTAGATAGTGTTAAAATAGGAAACAATCAAAAGGGTTTTGGTTTTCAGGAACATAATGCATCAACTAGCGAGAATAAAGAAACACATTTTGTCAAAGCAACTGAAAAACAAGCTATTGTAGTCACGGATCCCACGGATTCCTTGAAAAGGGAACCGTCTTGTGTAAAACCAGGAATCCGTGGGTCTGTAGATGTAAACAGTAGAAATAATGTAGCTACTTCCTCTAGAACCGACTTTGTTATCGTTAACAAGAAGAAACCAACCCACGTTACTGTTAGACAATCACCACCACTAAAACATAATCAAAGTTTTATGAGAAACAAAGGTCCATCGTTTTCAAAACCAAACACATTTATAAGGAGACCTAATAATGTTTATCCGAGAAGCAACCACCATCAAATGAGATGGAATCCTAATGTACAAAACGGTTTTTCTTTTCAAAACTTTACACCATGGAATGCATTTTCACCTTTTCCATATATGCCTAACATGATTGAAATGTATAACACTAATGGATCAATGAACAAATGGGAACCAAACTTTTGAGTTAATTGTTTTTTTAGGTGTGCTTAAAGGTCGACCTAGATCCAAATGAATAGATCAAGGATAGCGGGTGTACGAGGCACATGACCGGTAATAAAGACTTGTTTTCCACATACGAATCCTTCAATGGAGGTAATGTGGTATTTGGTAATAACAAGAGCAAAATCATCGGTAAAGGTACAATTTCTCACAAATCTTTGACCATTAACGATGTGTGTCACGTGGAAAACCTAAACTTCAACCTTCTAAGTATAGGACAAATATGTGATAAAAAGTGTAACGTACTTTTTAGTGAAACCGGTAGTAAAATATTGAAAAATGGTATTACTATAGTAAGAGGCATTAGAAAACATGGAGTCTATGTCATTAAAATTGGTAATGAACCTAAAGACAAATTTTGTCTTACTTCTATGGATGATACTTCGACCTTATGGCATCGAAGATTGGGTCACGCCAATATGTGACTCCTTCAATTGCTAGCATCTAAAGAACTAGTAAGAGATCTACCCAAATTAAAATACGAACATCATTTTTGTGATGCTTGTAACGTAGGAAAGCAAGTACATGCTAGTCACAAAGATAAAAATATGGTCTCTACTACTAAGTGTCTAGAACTACTTCACATGGATTTATTTGGTCCATCTGCTATTCAAAGTTATGGAGGTAACTACTATACTTTGGTCATAGTGGATGATTACTCTAGGTACACATGGACAAAATTTTTAAAGAATAAAACTGAAATGTTCGATTACTTTGAAATATCAAGTAAGAAAATCCAAAGACAATTAGGAAGTCCTATAATGTCTATTAGAACGGATCATGGTAGGGAATTTGATAATGAAGTGCAATTTGGAGCTTTTTGTGACGCTAATGGTATTACTCACAATTTCTCGGCTCCTCGCACTCCACAATCGAATGGGGTAGTTGAAAGGAAAAATAGAACCTTACAAAAAATGAGTCACACCATGATAAATGAGCAATCTATTCCTCAAAAAATTTGGTGCAATGCCGTTGATACATCAACGTACATACTTAACCGAATCTTAATTAGACCATTCTTAGGTAAAACTCCATACGAGTTACTTCAAGGCAAAAAGCCTACATTTTAGAGTCTTTGGTAGCAAATGTTTTCTACTTAACACTAAAGATTACCTAACTAAATTTGATCCTAAATCAATCGAAGGTATCTTCTTAGGTTACTCTCCTAATAGTAAAGCTTATGTTATATTAAATAAAGAAACAATGAAGGTTGAAGAGTCATTAAACGTAAAATTTGATAAAAGTTCACCTAAACCTACCCAACCTCTTGTCGATGACGAGATAATCGAAAGTGAAGCCATAGAAATCAAGGAAAATATAAAAAAAGAAGATGAATCATTAAACAATGAAATCATCAATATTAAAGAGTCTAAAGATCACCCCGTAGATAAGGTCATAGGAAAGTTAAATGAAAGAACCTTAAGATCTCAAGTCCAAAACCAAAGTAGTTTATTTTGTTTTGTCTCAATTATAGAACCTAAAAATACACAAGAAGCTATAAAAGATGAAAGTTGGGTAATGGCTATGCAAGAAGAGTTAAATCAATTTGTTTCTAACGATGTTTGGACACTTGTCCCTCCACCTAATAACCAAACCATAATAGGAACTAAATGGGTATATAAAAACAAGTTAAATGCAAACGGTGTAGTGTCTAGAAACAAAGCTAGACTCGTTGCCCAAGGGTATAATCAACAAGAAGGCATAAACTTTGATGAGACCTATGCTCCCGTGGCTAGATTAGAGTCTATAAGAATACTTCTTGCTTATGCTTGTGCTGGTGATCTTAAGCTTTTTCAAATGGATGTTAAAAGTGCTTTTTTAAATGGCTTTATTAATGAAGAAGTCTATGTAGCTCAACCGCCGGGCTTTATTGATTTTGAAAAACCTAAACACATGTACAAACTAAAGAAAGCTCTTTATGGTCTTAAACAAGCCCCAAAATCTTGGTATGATAGACTCAAATCCTTTTTAATCAACAACAACTACACCATGGGGTTAGTTGATAATACACTTTTTACTAAGAAAAAGGAGTCACATATAATTATTGTTCAAATATACGTGGACGATATTATATTTGGATCGACTTGTCAAGACATGTGTGATGATTTCTCAAAAATCATGCATGATGAGTTTGAAATGAGTATGATGGGAGAACTAAGTTTCTTTCTTGGTCTACAAATTAAACAACTAGAAGATGGTATCTTCTTTAATCAATCCAAATACATAAACGAAATGTTAAAGAAATTTGGTTTAGAAGAGTCGAAACCCTTAAGAACACCAATGTCATCTGACACTAAACTTACAAAAGATAAAGAAGGTGAATCCGTTGATAACACAAAATACCGTGGCATGATTGGTAGTCTTCTATCTTACGGCTAGTCGGCCGGATGTCATATTTAGTGTTTGTCTATGAGCTAGGTTTCAAGAAGACCCTAAAACATCACATCTAGAAGTGGTCAAAAGAATATTTAGATACATTAAGGGTACGACTCAATTGGGATTATGGTATCCTAAGGGAACGGGGGTAGAAACTACTGTATATGCGAGATTCTGACCATGCATGTGATTATGTTGACCGAAAGAGTACAAGTGGTGTATGTACTTTTATGGGATGTTGTTTAACATCTTGGTTCTCGAAGAAGCAAACGGCATTGGCCATATCAACAACCGAAGCCGAATATGTCTCCACCGGAAAAGCATGCCAACAAGCACTATAGATGAAACAAGCGTTAGTTGACTACGACATTCATCTAAATGACATAGCCATTCTATGTGACAACAAAGGAGCTATTGACTTAAGCAAGAATCCGGTGTTACACTCTCGCACCAAGCATATAGAGATATATCATCACTTCTTAAGAGACAATGTTCAAAAGGGGAACATTTCTATTGAGAATGTAGCATCCGAAGACAACATAGTCGACGTCCTCACCAAACCGTTGAAGGGGGAACAATTCAACTTGCTTCGTCTTGGTCTTGGTCTTATGGAACAATCATCGTAATTAGTTTCTCAACACTACAAGGTATGTAAACGTTAGCCTTACCTTCTTTTCTGAGCCTAGGATCTCTATTTCACACACAACTCACAAACAATACGGGAATTTTCAAAACTCAAGGTAAATTTTATTTACAACATGTAATTTCATATCTATTTATCTTAACTAAAGATAAACTTTTCCTTCAAACAAGAAACGTTTCGAAATGCTTTCTAAAAGGATACTTCTTCCCGTATCATTTTCCTAAAAGCTATTTCTCACGTCTAGGATAAACCTTTTTCATTATTAATACAAAGTAAAAACCCATTTTTATTGCATCTCATGTCGTTTGAATGCTAAAGGGAACACATAAATAATATGTGTTTTCGGGTACATTCATTTAAGCAACAATGAACTAAGGAGCACTCGGGTTATCTCACATAATAATATTCTTTTTCACTTCTATTTCATTTTCTTTTTCTTTTTAGGAGTCGAGATAACCGCAACTCCAAATGGTTTGCATATAGGCACACACTAGGCACAAATGTTTCCAAAATGATAAATTTGAGCTGCCTGAGTCACCAGTACCACAGATCCCAGCATTAACGCTGGACGGTTCCTTCAAGGGAAGGTTTCGTGGGAACCGTGGGACAGAAGCAGAATTTCTCTTCTATTTTTCTCACTTTGGCTATAAACCTTCATATTTTCATCATTTTACCTTTTTCAGTAATGAGTATGTTACTTAATGCTTATGTTCTCATGATCACGTGCCTTAAATTCATATCTAATCATTAGATTTTAGTCCACATTTTGGGTCAAGCATTCATTACAATGCACTATTTTCTCTATAAATAAGGTTCCCAAAATGCTTGCATATCCATCACTATCAACCTCACAAACAATCATCATCATGTTATCCAAACAATCTTCCAACATTGATGAATCACCTAGTGCAAACAATCCTCTTCAAGAAATCCAAAACTTTATCCTACCACCTTCCGTAGTACCACCACCCAAATCTAGAAAAACCGCACGGATTAGCATCCGGCCTTGTTGTTTAGCCAAACCATTGTCAAGAAGTTCATCACCAACTACTCATTCACCACCAAATGATTCCATAGTGGCACCTCCATCATCTCCAACAAGTACATCACCACCATTACCTATCAAGTCTCAACCTAAAATCACCCTATCGGAACTTCTTCAAACTCCGAAAACAACCCCACTACCCGTGTCTAGTCCACCACCCACATCATTTCAACAAACTTCTAATCCAAAAGAACTAGTCTTTTTAACACCACCAACATCTCCAAACACACTTTACAAAGATCTTGCAACTTCACCACCTTTAGCTCCTATTATCTTACAACAACATCTAGGTTCATATATTCCTTACCAACATAATGGACTTTGATCCATATTTTCAAAATTTTCCACCACATATTTCGCCTTCCACAAATCAAACTAACCCGGAAATTATCCACACACAATATCCACATCATTTACATTCTGAACATTGCCAATCCACTAGGGAACTTGCAATGGAAATTAGGAACGAGATGCGATTCATAATTAACCACATCCTTGATCGCATCAACATCATCACTCACCAAAACTTCCATCATTAACCTTATGCAAGCACGGAAGGAATGATATTACTATTTTCTCATTTTTATTTTCTTTTGAGTCATTTTAAAGAACAAACCTTGTTCTTTGTTTTTACATGTTTGTATGTGGCCTATATACCACTACACTTTGTCATTTTATTACAAGGCTTTGTTTACATACCTTGGCTCTCCATCTTGTTTCTCGTCAAATCACAAGATTATATTGCATGTTACTACTAATTTTTTTTGTAGGTATTATATTTTCTCAGTTGACGCCCTTTTCTAGGGGGAGCTATTGTCAAAGAGGAGTTAGTGATTTGTGGATTATATTCTTTTTCCACACTTTATTTCTTCGTTAGGTTCGCTTTTTGTTTCGACAAAAAAGGGGAAAAGAAGTAAAACTTTATATGCTTTCAAAACATACATCTAATCTTAAGTTTTACTCATCATAACATTATATTTTGTCATCAAAAAAAGGGGGAGATTGTTAATACAAATAAATCGTAAAAACGTTTATTCATATTTAGCGATCTCTTTGTGTTTTGCTGATAACAAATATAAAGTTATTATAAGTAAAATTATAAGGATACATGTTATTTTTGTAAAGCATTTACATATATAGTCATTTAATGTAAATTTTTGTAATAATTCATTTGTTGTAATAGTTTATTAGGATGGATAAAATCCATAACCCATGACCCATACCCATGGAGCAAATCCATAACCCATGGAGCTAACCCATGACCCATTGACTAGATGCATTGCATCTTCTAGATACATTGTATCTATTTGGATACCCATGGTCCAAAGTCTATGACCCATGACCCATGATCCATGGCCCATAACCCAACTAGGAGGAGCGTCCTACGGATCCCCCAGCTTACATTGTATGGATCCCTCATGTAAGGGATCCGTGGGATCCGGGGAACAGTAGTGATTTTTTGCCTATAAATAGTGACCCATTTCTTCATTGTAACTCACCCCTCTTCTTACAAACTCTCTCATATACTATTTCTCTCTTCTAATCTCATATCTCTTGATCTATATAGTACTTCTTCTTTCTTTTAATGTGATTCTCATATAGGTCATTCTCTAAGGCGAGATCACGAGATATTACAAGTCATCCAAGCAAGGGGTCCTTGATTGATTTGTTCCTCCACAAGATTTCTGTAGTAAGATCTTGTATTTCATATTTCACACTGTTGTTGTGTTATAGTTGTGTTGGTTTGGTCCTCCGTGTTAAGGACTCGGTATTTAGCTTTGTACCAGAAAAAGTGTAAGCGACGTTGTGAAGGCTTCTCTGCCAAGTTTAAGGAGTTTGTTGACATTGTGCTTGAACTCTCGAGTAGGTGACTCGGGGAGCGGAGTGGGGCAAGGAAGGTGTCCTTGTAGCCGAACCACTATAAATCGGTTGTGTCATTTCTATCCTTTACTTTACTCGCTTTCTTTACTTACATTACTTATTGATCTATACTTTCTATCCATCCATACGATTTCACATAACATCGAATCTAAACTTTTTGAAACTAACTTAAAATCGGCAAAACTATTCAACCCCCCATTCTAGTTTTCTACATAATTAAATCAAGAAACATCGAACTGGAACTTTGTGTGGCTAGATTACTTAAGGAAAATGAGACTTTAAATAGGAATCACATTGGTCTAAGTGTCTCAGTCAAAGAAACTAGAACTAAGTCTTTGGAAAAAAACAAACTCTTTGATGGCAAAAAAATGATGAACTTGAAGCTCAACTTCTAGATAAGAGTTTCGCAATAATAGCCTTAAAGAATGAGCTTAGTAAAACTGTATGGAAAAGTGTGAACACTAAGTTTGCAAAACCATCAATCTTAGGGAAGCCAGTTTCAAATCCTAATAGAAACCGGTCTGTTGTTAGACAGCCTACTTCATTTATATCCGAACAACCAAAAACTTTAAAAACAAGGTTTGCTTCCCAAGTTGATGAAATCAAAATTTTGTCAAAACCAGTCACTTCACAAACCAACCCCAAGAAAGTGAAAGAAAATGCTCAGGCTAAGGTTCAACCTTCTAAGACTAAGATTAAGAAAAAATCTTCTAGTGCACAGAAATGGTCTCATAAAACTAATCCCTCTCCTAGGAAAGGACTTAATGATAAAGCCTCAAAAACTAGGAATAAGGATACATCTTCCACTATGCCTAAGAAGTCAAACACTCCTAGATCTTGCCTTAAGTGGATACCAACTGGTAGAATTTTTAAGAATGTTGGACTCATATGGATTCCTATCAGAAAATTGACCACCGATAGCATCGCCAAGGTTGATTGTGAAATTCCCAAAAGTATGGATAACGTTGTTGCTAACCCACATAAATGCAATCATACTTGTGATGTTAGTGTAGGTGTTCCTCACTAATTTGCAGGTAAATTGATCAATTCTATCAAGAAAAGACTCATGGTCTGGGTGCCTAAGGAACTGAAGTCTCCTGGTCCCGGAGCTTCGGAATGACAAAATTGATGAGCATGTACTATGATTCCTGATCACCTCAGCTCAAGACTCGTGCTTTAACAAACCTCATTTAAGAGCATATCCAATATTGGTATATTCTATATAGTTTTATATGATGTAAATATCTTATTCTTTGTAATTATTTTTCAAAACAAAAGCCAAAATACAAAATTATAAAACCAACAAAAACCCATAAAAATTTGAAAAATTAGAAAATTCCAAAAATAGTTTCAAAGGCAAGTCTTCTAGTATCGATAACATCTACGATCCTGCAAATGTCATTCAATAATGACACGGGTCTTTAGATAAAGTTCGAGCAGAAGTTCATATGTGTTTCTCAAAACATTCCTGCACAAATATTTTTTCGTAATTGATTTATCAGAAAAGTATTTGTTTTTTCACATGATGGCAAAAAGTGTTTTTAAATCAATTAGAGTTAAGTGTGCATAAATTTTTCATAATCAATAAATGACTACACTTGTTTACTTTAAATCGGGTCATTGATTGAGGGGGAGAGTAATGCTCAAAATTTATGAATGTCAAACAAGCTGCTTCAACTTATTGAATTCTATCCCGACTTTCATACCTGATGGGGTATCAATCTTGCATTTAGTCCGATATGGTCTCATGTGCTTATTATGTGTTATATTTAGGATCTTGATTATTATCTGCTAAGTATTTCCTAGGTATTCGTATAATTATGGTCATGTCATACTTTATCCTGATTTGCTTTCCTTTGTAGCTTGTATCTCTAAATGTTCATTAAATGATTTGTAAGCATTCATACTGAATGTAACATGATAAATGTACACCTTTGGAAAGTAAGTGGTTAAATTATAAAAGGCATGAAAATCTTTGAGTATGAGAATGCGATTTGTCAAATTGAAGGGCCAAACATGTCATTATATGAAAAACATTGCGATTTGTCAATCTCAGGGGTCATTCTTTCCATTTACTGAAACTTGTTTGTGGGAGTATAAAATGTGTTGCGATTTGTCCGGTCAACTCTTTCCATCATTGGTCAAACCTTGCCCCACATTTTTCTCTCTCTCACTGCTGCGTTTTGATCCATATTGATCAATTGTGTGCTCAGTTTTGTGGTATGATTTGTGCCCATTGATTCTTATATGTTTTTTCATTTCATCTAGCCCCTAAAACTGTGTTTATTACTAGATTGATTTAGGATTATCGTGCTATCGCTTCTCAATCTCTAAGGTTTGCTTTTCATTTTATGTGTTAGTATTGTGGATAGATTCTATATTGATTGTAGTTGTCTGTTTGTGCTATTAAGTGTCCCCATGACATGCATGCTTTATTGCCACTTCGCTTTGTATCTCACACATGATTTTTTATTTTTTTGAGATGGTTTGGTAGAATAAGGAATCACGTTAGAGTTTTTAAGTTTGGTTGAGGATAATTGATCTGAAATAGGTTTCTAGTGCGAGTAGGATTGGTAGGAATGGATTTGTTGGTTCTGATCGTAATCTGAGTTTGGTGTTCTTGCCTTCGATTTGTTATAAGTGTTCTTAGATGTGTTTTGGCCACTGGTTCTTAGATGCGTTTTGATGAAAGTGTTCTTGGATGCGTTTTGATATAACATGCCTGGTTGTGTGTTTGGAAAAGTTCTTGGCTGTGTTTTGATAAATGTGTTCTTGATTGCCTTTTGTTAGTATATGCTGGTTGCGTTTTGATACAATATTCGTTATTGTGAGCTGACCATATTGCGTTTTGTCTTGTTTGGATACTATGCGTTTTGTGTCAAAACTCAGGTCTAGCGTTTTTCCATTAAAGAATATTTTATTATAAAATGTAGGACCCACCATGCCCATATTTTTAATTCACTGCAATTTGTCAAACGAGTCTGCGTTTTGTCACTTGTGACTTGGTTCATTGCGTTTTGTCAATATATTGTGTTCTGAACGAATGCGACTTTTCCATCTTGCGTTTTCATTCTGCGTATTGCGTTTTGTCTTGTGCAATTTGTGTCCTCACTGCGATTTGGTTGGCTATGCAATTTGTCTAGTTGTGTTTTGATGATTGAAACTTTTTATTTACGACTTGATCTTACCTTTGTTTTGTTATGTTGCGACTTGTCCCTTAAGTTTGATATGGTGCGTTTTGTCACTAGAGTTTATCTATGTTGCGATTTGCCCTACAGAGATTTTTCAATTTAGACTTGATCATCACAAGTTGACAAAACAGAGTTTTGTATATCTTGTAATGTTGATCAAAGTGACATTATCCCGGGAGTGTGTCTTATCTCATTAAGTGCTTTAATTCTATGATTATGTCTTATGATTCCCAATGCCTTGGTGTTCAATCTCACATGTCCTTATCGTCTAAGCTGTATTTCTCATATAACATAATCATCCTGCAAATATATTTCTTTGTAGGTGTGATTGGTCAGATACAATGGCTGTCATCAATGCACCGGTTAACCAAGTTGCTACTGTCCCACCTTGCACACGTACTGATGAAGAGATTCTTCCGTATGCTGACTGGGTTCCTATTGGGAAAAGCAACTGCTTCATAGACATGGACAAAACTCAACCAAACCCCATCTACAAGATTGCAGTGGACATACTGAAGCATACGAACTTCTTCAGTGCTCTCACGTTATGCTCCACAACACCCTCAACATACATTCAGCAGTTTTGGGATACGGTCAATTAGGATAAAATCACAGCAGTTTACAGCAGTCAACTAGATGAAACATGGTATGTAGTCAACAAGGACACCATCCGTGACGCCCTTCAAATCACACCATAGGATGTAAATCACCCTTTCACTCCTCCACCAACCACCGACGAATTTATCAAGTTTGTCACTGACTTGGAATATCCGTCTGTAATCAACAAGATTTCTGCGGTAATCACAAATGAAATGTATCAGCCATAGAGGGCAATCACCACCATTCTCAACCTATGCCTCACTAGTAAAACTTCGGGTTTGAAATACTAAAGGCACCAATACTGCAAATCTTGTGGGGAGTGGTGAATCAAGCCAATATGGACTATGCTAAACGAATCTGGGAGGAGTTCACTTAATCGATTCACACCTTCATCAATGACAAGGAAAAGACAACACAAAATGTCAAAGGCAAGAAAACGATGCATAAGCGGGTGATCCCTAGCATCAGGTTCTCCAAACTTATCATCAAACACCTTCAGGCCAAGCATAAATTCAATCCAAGAAGCGAATATGCACTTCATCTAGCCACATCAGAGCATATTCTTGGAAATCTGAAATTTGTAGCTAAAGGTTCGAATCAGGAGATCTTTGGAAAGGTTGTACCAGACGCTCTCATCACTGACGATATTTTCAATGCCTCTTACTTCCAAGATTATCTGAACAAAGCAACCAAGTCTATCGCCGGTGAATCACCAAATCCAACTCCAACTAAATCAAAAAAACCTTCATCAAAAACCTCCAAGTCATCTTATGCCTCTCTTCCTAAGAAAGGTCAAGACAGGTCTGCTATAGTCGATTCATCTACGCAAATCAGAAGAAGAGAAAAAGGTGGATCGGGTAAGGGAAGAGGGTCAAAGAAACAAAGGACCGAACCTGCCCTCAAGGATGTTGATGATGTCGACCTTCAACAGGGCATTGAAGCTAGTTTACGGGAACAAGAGGAGTCGGCAAGACGACTGAGGAAGGGTGTGACCATTAATGAACCAGACTCCGGGAAACGTCACTCCCTTCCAGAAGTTGAAGGCAAAGGAAAGGGTGTAGAGGAAGTTGAGCAGTGGGCTCAGACATTGTTGAATATTTCTTCTCCAGCTCCCAAGACCACAAGTAGATATATACTCCAGAAACGAAGCACAGAATCATCAACAGCCAAGGAGTTAAGTGGAGCTAAAGAGGAACGTCCTCCAACTTCTGAACTCAATGTGGATTCTAGTGACACTAAGTCAGATATTCAGGAGAACGAGGGTGGTAATGTTGATATGAATGAACCAGAAGTCCAGACGGAGAATCTTACTGAAACTGGTACCATTGAAGGGTCTGACTTAGGGAACAAGGAAACGGAGACTGTCATTCAAGATAGTGGGCTTGCCATAAATGAGTTTGTGAAACAAGCTTATCCAAATCTCCAGGAAAATCTCAAGCAAAGAAGTGACGACCAAGTACACCTGGATGAAACAAACAACTCTACCGGAACCCTATCTTCATATCAAAACCTTGAGCAAGATTTCAACTTTGGGGACCAATTCGTTGTAGATAGACCGTCTAATGCTGAAGCGGAAAAGACCAGTAAAGAGAAAGAGGTCGTATCCATGGTTTCAGTCACAATTCAACATGATACATCTACTATCCCACCAATGTTGGTTCCCATACCAACACCCTCAATTGCAACACCATCAACTGCACTTCCACCTCCCGTTTCAACCTCGGCTACTACAACTACCATAATTACAACCGCACTTCCACCACCACCACCTACAAATACCAAGGTAGAGCTGCAACTTGAAGATGCTCTAAGTAGAATTGAAGCCCTAGAGAAAAAGATGCTGCTGAACATAGTCAAACATCAAGGCAAACGACTATCAAAGCTCGAAAGCCTTAACTTCGACTATGCGATGACTAATGCAATTGAAGAACAAGTTAAAGAGGCAGTCGAATGGGCTATGAAAGCTCCTCTACATGCGAGGTTCAGAGATCTCCCTAATTCTGACATGAAATAGATTCTCTTGCAACGCATGTATGAGACAGATGAATATAAGGAGCATGATGATCATAATCGGTTGTATGAAGCTCTTCAAAAGTCCGTGGATGTTGACAACTATGATCAGTTTTTGAGGGATATCAGAGAACGAAAGCAAAAGAAGAAGAGGAGACATGATTTGCCAAGACCACCATCTGGGTTTCCTCCACCGCTACCTCCTCCTCCACCTTCTGGTGCTACAGGTTCTTTAGGAACCGGTGGAACTCCTGGTAGTTCCGATGCTAAAAAGACAAATCCACCACTTCCTCCTCTACCATCATTAGGTCCACCAGGATCCTCAGCAGGCCAAGGTTCTTATAAGTCAGCCAAAACTTCAGCTCATGCTGCCTGGACAACATTTGACTTAAGATACACACCAACATTCTCTCCAATTCCTGAAGATCATGAAATGAATGTGGAATCGATTCTTAGCCAGGAGTCTGATTCAGATGAAGAGTTTATTTCCAACAGACATATTCCAAAGGTGAATTGGAATCACGACTGGTGGAAAACATTCATAGAAGATGATGCTGAAAGTTCTGAGTCAACCTGGTCTGCTCCTACCAAAGCAATGACTCAGGATTGGTGGAAGGAAGAACGACCTGCAACTCCAGAACCGAATTGGTCTATTCCTGCATCTGATTTGAACACTCCAAACCACAACTGGGCAAGTGCAATTGTTGCCAACCATGTTGCCCCACCAGAGGACTCACTGCTGAACATCACCGGGGATATGGGAAGCTTCATAAAATGGTACTGCGAGAAGCAAGGGATCACGAAGCTCACACCAAAATATTTTGGAGGGCCAACTTATGATATTGTCAAGGTCTTCAATCTGGACGTGGCTCACTTGCAATACCAGATGGAGGAGTGTTACAAACTATTAACTGATCAATTGGACGATAATATGCTCAAGTTCAATATAAACAAACCACTCCCACTAAGAGGTCCACCTGGTCAAGTCACCATTCAATCTGACTTCTTCTTCAACAAGGATCTGGATTATCTGCGCGTCAGCAACAAAAGTAGCAAAACTGCTCTATCGATCTCCAAAATGAAGGCTGCAAATTATCCTGGTGCAGGGTTAGAACAGATGGTTCCATATCTATTTTGGGCTGAAAAGGAGTACGAGTACGATATCGCTGCTTCATATGGAATCTCACACTGGTGGTTTCACAAAAAGCGCTTCTACATTAACAGACACGGTGCTGAAAAGAGTCGAAGGGCGGTTCGAATGCACATGCGTATCTTGAGTGTGGTTAGTGTGGAGATCTTTCCTATGTACGGATACGACTACTTGAAGAAAATTGTCCTCCGCAGAGCTGATCAGAAAGAACATGTCATAAAGGAGAACTACTTCAAGAACTTGTATCCCAATGATTTTGAAGATCTTTATTTGTTGAACCTCTAAGGCCATCTAGATCATCTACCCCCTCGTGACAAGAAGACTCTTGCTGCAGCAGGTAATTTATGGATAAGATGATTAGTCATCAAACAAAGAGTTGGAGACTTTCAGCTTGGGATTGAGAGCTACCAGACTCAAATCAACCTAACTAAGCCTCGATGGGAAGCTAAAGGATTTGAATATAAGCATGACTACTCAGTAATTGAATCTCCACGAGCTGTTGTCTTTAGTGACAAATACGGGGTCAGGATGCTCATGAGGCTTAATGAGTTATACAAGTTCAGCGATGGTACTCTCTGACAAATTGAAGAAGCATTGGACTATAGGGTGAAGGAATACAAGATCAGGATGAGTCCAGGGACTTGTACTAGGTTCTGGACAGCAAAGGATATGGAAATGAGTGAGGCCTTCATATTTGCTATCGGGAAAAGGCTCAAGACAAGGAGAATCTTCTGAAGCTTGGAGAGTTTTGTAGGTGGAAGAGTTCGTGAAGGAAACTACAAACTTCTACAGAGAACTGAATGATCATATCCTCTCTGTAATCTTTAAAACTTTTATGTGTGGTGTGGTGTTGTAATATGTACATATATAACTCTGCAGTATCTAGTAGTGTAATTATTGTGGCTTGTAATCTCCCTCTCAAATTTAGGGGGAGCATTATAATGTTTCTTGTCAGAATAAAATTAATCAGACCACATTTTCTCCAAAATTTTCTAACATATTTAAATCACTTGGGATCCAAAATCTCAAAGGATTTGAAATTTTTGATCAGGGGAGAGAATGTGATATAAATATGAAATCTGATAAAAATGTGATCTCTTACGACTCAAAGTATAGGCTGCTCTCCCATATGTGCTAAACGTTTTCATTTATTGATGCACATATTGAGGGGGAGCATTTCAAAATCTAAGAAACTATCGAGGTATAAAGGCTTCAATGTTTTTATCATGAGTACCTTGATTGATTTTCAAATGGTTTCTCTATGGCAATTGTGATCGTGAAAGTACTTCAAAGACCTCCTTCCTCCATGTGCTGAATGATTTCAAAAACCAACACACATGTTGAGGGGGAGCATTTACAAATAATCAAAAACAATTGAGGTACAAAATTCTTTGATTTTATATCACAAGTACCTTGATTGGCTTTTCAATTTGTTTTTCATTTGGTTTCAAGGAGGAAAGAACAATACCACAAGACCATTTTACTTTATGCATTGAGGTTATAAGGATGGTTAGGTTAGGTATTAGTTCCCACGATCCCGCCAGAGCCGGAGGGATCTACCCAGGGACAAACCACTAGATAGTGTAGAAGTCTTTAGGTATGATGAAAAAAGGAGAAAAGTGAGAATAAGGGAAGAGTGCCGACTGAGATAGAGCTAGGACTGGACCAAACCCAACAAGGTTCTAGTAATGAAGTCTCGATAAGCACTAAAGGGGTTGAAGAATGAAAAATAAATGAAAAGTAAAAGGGTGAAAAGAAATAGCCCTCCAATAATTCAACCTTAGGGCATAAATCGGGTTCAATACATATGCTACTTTTGTTACTAAGGTAACGCCGGTTATTGAAGACAAGGC
>OU343219.1:247157151-247206305 GCA_910596185.1 Chrysanthemum makinoi | reverse complement strand
AAAGTAAGCAAGCATGGGTCTTCCTAAAATGACAGTATCCCGGTTGTCTTCCTAATGTCAAGAATCACAAAATCCATCGGAAAAGAATCTCTTAATCTTCACCAATACATTTTCAACAATTCCTAATGATGCGTTGCATGGATCGATCGCCATTTCAATTTTCATCTTGGCCGGTTTTAAGTTGCCAATTCCCATACGCAAAAACATCGAACGAGGCATAATGCTAATACTAGATCCAAGATCTCGCCAGAGCGCTACACATACCAGTCTCGATATAGCAAGTGGAAGTAAAGCATCCTCGATCTTTTTCCTTTGTGGTAACTCGTTCCTCAAAACCGCTAAGCATCTTTCGTTGAGGCGAATAGTCTCATCATAACTTAATTCCCGTGCAATATCATGACGCATCGTAATCTTTAGTAGAGGGTTTACCAGCAAAGTTTGGTCCAAAAGTGATTGTCTTTCCATGTTGATTCGCCGCTTAAACCTTTTCTCAAAAGGTCAAAGGTTCTTCGAGGATAGTTTCTCAAAGATGTGGACAACTTCTTCCTCCCGAGTCGTTAGGTAATCGAGAGATGGCCGAACACCGAACTAATACTTTCTCTAATCTCTAATCCTTTCATCGTGAATTTTAATAGAAGAGATGTGATATCTATGAATGCTTTCATCATTTTTCTATCCTATCATCGCTCTCCGCATTCTTTGATGTGGTCAAGAATATTTTTTCTCAAGATTGTTCCCGGTATTGGTCTCAAATACACTTTCAACCTTCTCAACCCTACATGCTTCAAATTCTCTTTCCAACCTTCGCTTTTTGAACATTTCCCGTAATTGTAATCTTGCTTTGTTATTGTCTTCATTACCTTATGATCGGTTATCTCGGTCCGTGATCCGTATCCATGTGCCACTTGTAGCAATGTTCAGAAATCAGCTGAATACATTCCAAGGCCCGATCGAGTCATGCTAGAATAGGTCTTGGTGAATCAAGGAGTTCTTGTGTTTTGCGATTAATCCTCCGATAGAAGACATATACGATTTGATGTTTGTTCAAATCATGAGTAGGGCATCGATAGAGAAGCTCATTAAATCTTTCCCATGCTTGGTACATCGTTTCTTCTCCACTGCATCAATTGGTAGATTTTCCCCGAAGCCTAGCCATTTTTAAGGAGGGCAAAATTGTTGGACGAACTCCTTTCTTAGTTTTCCCCATGCTTCTTTACTTTCACTAGGATTTTTGTTATACCATCTTTTGCGTTCCAAAGGAGAGTCATAGGAAAAATCCTTGCGTTGTGATCGAATAACTGGAGTACCGACGCGTTGAAGAGAGGATAAGTGGAGAACTTCATCTACGTGATCCTGAACGCCCTCATCTTCGTCTCCGTAAAACTTAAGCTCATGTAGCTCTAATAATATGATCGGGATGGAGTATTTTTGGTAGGAGAGTCCTAGTGAAGCTTCACGGCAGCTATCGCTGGTCGGTCCAAATACCGCTTGCTCCAGTATGGTAAGTCATCGATATTATTATTATTGATGACCTCCTCGGTTCTCAAGGTCCTACCGATCGACTCGTAAAATGAGAAGATGTTGTGAATAGGAACCGGAGAATAGATCTTCCTTATTTGAAATTGCTTCTCCGGGTCAATAAATGGGGTGGCAAGTACGTAAAGGGCCTCGACCCCATGAGTCTTGTATCGACATTATTAGAAAGAAAATTAAAACAGAGACTTAATATAAAATCCTAAAATAGCTCAAGACGTATGCATGGCCAAAAACTTGATGCGGTGTTTACTGCCTGTGTCTTAATATTTATAGTGTCTCGCTATACCTATGGTCTGCCCTAATGCACTAACGGGCAGTGTACCCGGTCGTGTGTAGTGTATTAAATGGTAAAGCCGAGGTCGTCCCAAGAGCTATGTGTGTCGGATAATTACTAAGTCTAATTGTCACAGAATATTAATGGTTTGATAGGGTTTTAATTAATTAAACTACTAATGCAGAATATAAAAGCAAATAAATGGTAGAAAGGAAATCAATAGAGGAATAGTGGTGCTAACCTAGTTAATCCTCCTAACTAGTTATGTCTACGTCTACCTACTTCCAATTACTTAAGGTGGGGTCAAATTCGAGAGGACAACATTTGGTTAATTCGCCCTAACCTAACAAAGAAAGGTGCCACCACAGGGAGAAATCAAAGACCGCGGCATAAATCCTTGTTCATGGTCCTAAGCCGAAGTCATTAAGTACCGCTACATGCTAGATTCTAAATAGGTAGTGCCCGGTCGTTAGGAACTTAGACACTACACCCCCAATTCTTAAGTTCATCCAAACGATAGGTGATCAGTTGGTCAAATCGCACAAGTATAAAGGGTCTTCAGTTGGTCATATCTTACCCTTCCCGCCTTAGTCCGCTCACCTAGGGTCGGGCTGGTCATATCTCCTAGGCAATTGGCCTCTATCGCCACTCAAAACTACCGAACTAAGGGTGACTACCAAAGAACTATGCATGCACACACTTAGAAATAATTGTATGGAAGTAAAGGTAAACGCAAACAAAACAATTAAGGAATCATAACTAGGCTAGCACCAAAGGGTGCTTAGCCGCTCATATTAATCATGCACATCAATTAAATATTCAAAGGTACGAAATACATGAATTGAAAGTAAAAGAAATATAAAACGCTTAAGCTTATCGTAATGGTGTGACTTCTCCCTTGGAAACAAATTGCATGCTTCCCTAGACCTTCCTTGAGCTTTTACCAAGTTCTCGTGAGTGTTGTATGTGGAATGGGATGCTTTGAAATCGGAATTCATGGGGTATTTATAGGTCAAAATGGGTTGCATGCGTACCCATAGAGGAGTTACTACCAGTAGCCTTCTATTTCTCCGTAAATGCACTGATTCCGCTAGTTACGGAACCTAAGAAGTGGTTACGGTAGTCTTCAATAAACCCGTTACGCCGTAAGTGTTGCAATAGTTACGGCGTAAGTATCGTGGAACCTCTTTTGACCTAATGGAGTTACGTCGTAACCTTTGGAAGGAGTTACTGCGTAACCTCTTGATAAGTCGGACTGGGTCACGCAATACTTCGTATTTGAGAGATGAGTTACGCGTAACTTCTTCAAAATAAGCATATTGTGATAAATCTTTAGTAATGTTTCCATTTTCGCGTCTCTTTAGCTCCGATGCTCGTAATTTACCCGAAAAGTGTAAAACAATGGAAAACAAGCGTAAATCCATATAAATGATATAAATAACGAGCATTAACAGGGGAAATTGACACTTAATGTTCAGGACTATTTGATGTTATCATTTACCTACTGTATGCCTGATCCACAGCCCGAAGGAGGGCGTAGGAAATATGTATAAATATCCATCTCCCCATAAGGGAGAGGGTTGGATGTTCAAGTTAATCTAATCTTGCAATTTTTGTTTCTCTCTCTAAACATCTCATTCTCTCTCTCTCTAAAACTCACGACCCAAACACTATTCTTGAGTGGTGTTATAATATCAATAATCTTACAACGTCTCTTTTGAGTCGTTTTCTATGATTATGAGTGTGATCCTCTACGTAATACCCTAATTAGTCTTCCGCTGTTAAAATAAAAATTTGGGGGTGTTACAAACACTCTCAAGTATTTTCAAACTCAAAAGCACTTAAATTAGATACATACACGATGGGTGAGTTTCTTGGAAAAGTTTAATTATGTGATTAAGCATAAGCCGGGTGCAAGTAATAAGGTAGCTGATGCTTTGAGTAGAAAGACTACTTTATTGGTTACAATTAGCAACGTTGTTGTGGGTTTTGAGTCAATCAAAGGAGTGTATGAAAATGATAAAAATTTTCGTGGTATTTAGGAGGAGATTGAAACCAAGCAACATCGAGGTGACTTTCTTTTACTTGATGGCTATTTGTTTAAAGGTAATCGTTTGTGTATTCCCAAGACTTCACTTAGGAGTCAATTGATCAAAGAGGTGCATACGGGTGGATTGAGTGCTCATTTATATAGTGACAAGACAATTGCTAGTGTGGAGATCCAATTTTATTGGCCTCGATTAAAGAGGGATGTTGGTTCGTTCATGAAGAGGTGTGTTGTGTGCCAAGAAGGAAAGGGTATTACACAAAATATGGGTCTTTATATGCCATTACCCGTACTCGAGAGCCATTGGGTTGATATTTCTATGGTTTTTGTACTTGGACTTCCTCGCACCCAATGGATTGTCGATTCTGTGTTTGTTGTTGTTGATAGGTTTTCCAAGATGGCGCATTTTATTCCTTGTAAGAAGAATTCGGATGCGGCGCATATTACACGGTTGTTCTTTCAAGAAGTGGTTCGCTTGCATGGAGTTCCCAAGTCAATTAATTCGGATCGAGATAGTAAGTTTCTTGCTCATTTTTGGGTTAACACTTTGAGACGTTTGGGTACATCATTGAAATTTAGTAGTACTGATCATCTTCAAACGGATGGTCAAACTGAGGTGGTGAATCGAACATTGGGAAACATGATTAGGTGTTTGTGTTGAGAGAAGCCGAAGCTTTGGGATGTGTCGTTGGCTCAAGCCGAGTTTGCTTACAATAGTGCGATCCATAGTTCAACGGGATTTTCAAAATTTGAGATTGTTTACAAGACTTCACCAAGACAAGTGGTGGATTTAATTGATTTACCAGGCAAGAAGAATGTTCTAGAAAATAAAATGGTGGAAGAGGTTCAAGCTACTCATGAAGTTGTTAGAGCTAAGATTGCCGAGTCAAATGCTAAGTATAAAACTGCTTCGGATAAGCATCGTCGTGTTAAGTTATTCAAAGTAGGTGATGAGGTGATGGTGTTCCTTCGAAAAGAACGTTTTCCGCTTGGTACGTATAGCAAGTTACAACCAAAGAAATATGGTCCGTACAAGATACTTCGGAAAATTAACGATAATGCTTATGTGGTGGATTTGCCAAACACTATGAGTATTTCAAAGACTTTCAATGTGTCGGATATTTATGAGTTTTATCCTAATGATGTGACTGAAGGAGAGAACTCGAGGATAAGTTCTTCTAAAGTGAGGAGGAATGATGAGGACAAGATTGAAGAACTTGCAGAAGAGTACATGAAGCATATCGAAGGTAGTAAGAAGTTCCGGCAAGTGAAAACGTAGATGTTGCTAAACTACGGCGTAATCTCGATGCCATGCTTACGCCGTAACCTTTGTTAAAACTTTTGGTCCATTCCGTTCCGAAATTACGTCGTAATTGATTTACTCAATTACGCCGTACCGGGGTTATGTTTAGTTTCCTTATTTCTGATTTAGGAGAGTTACGCCGTAGCTGGAATTCCCAATTACGTCGTAACTTAGTCGCGTCAGTTTCCTTATTTTAGTTTTAGAGTCTGTTTTGAACAATTTTACTTTTCTTTTTCCCCAAGTTTGGATTTCCTATAAATACAGGGCTTGGGTTTAATGTAATTGATTTAGTTATTCAATAAAATTCAAGACTTTGTCTTTAAATCCTTTGTGATTTGTTAAAACCTTTATAAGGTTTTATGTTACACGCTTCCATTCTACGTCATATATCCAACTTAAACTATATATACATCGCCAAGAAATGAATGGTACTTATATAACATAACTCTAGAATGAATAAGATTTGTCTAATATTCCGGTACACATCTATATTAAAGTGTAGAATGAATATGATTTGTTTAATTAGACATTATGGACAAAGAATTATATGATGCATATTTTTCATCCTACAATACAAAACATTTAACACTCTCTTTCATATAATTTCTTAAGATATCATTGGTACATTCTTAAGTAATTACAAGTGATAATGAACATAATACACCTTACAAATGCATTCCTAATTTTATCATGTAACATTTTAATATTTCATTATCAAATTTTGATCTCCTACAATTGTTAATGAATAAAAACATTAATATGTCGATACAGTTGCAAAAAAGCATACTACTTTGTAAATGACAAAGCTCGAAAATATTATTTATTAGATCGTAAGAATTAGTTGAGAACTAATTACCAAGACACCTCTTGTAATTTCTCATCAAAACAAATCGCAAAAACCCACTAATAATATATACACTCGATGACTTATATTCAAGATATTATTATTAAATTTACTTTAATGATACGTTTTGGATGGTAAATTTGACCTCTAAGCATTGATTAGTGGTAATTATCCTTTCAAAAATTTAGTGGCACATATGCCTTTATGATAAATTTTACCTGCCGACAACGATCTTTTAAGAGCATAAGGTACACATGCGTTTTGGGTTGGTGCCGTCTCACAACGCCATCACCATGGAGCTAAACCCACACCGTAGGTGGTGTTTTCATGCTTTGTGCCGTTCTCACTAGCCAAGCGGTTCTGTAATATTTTTTTTTTCTCTTTTTTAAACGTTATGTGATGGTCCAAAAAAATACACTTTTTTTTTGAAAATATAACCGTTTGGAGCATAAAGATACCCACTTTTTTTTTTTTTTTTTTTCAATTTTTTACCATTTAAAAATCCTATAAATACTCCATTAATTTTCTAATTTTTAGACACAGTTCACATATACATCTCAACAATACTTCTCTTTTTACCATAAAAAAACGCTATGGATCCCAATTACTATGATCTTTAGAATCTTTACTCTCAAGACGATGCGGAGTGGTATTTTCAATATTTTTAAGTTTATCAACAATTTCAAGCTTTGGGAAATCAGAAGCCGAGAGTTCGGTTTCTATTACTGGAGAATACATACCACGTGAACGAGAGGTTGCGGAACAACGGCTATTGAAAGATTATTTTGGAGACGAAGACAATTTACCTACATACATGGAGAAGAATTTTAGATGAAGGTATTATGAGTTCAAAACTTTTTAAACAAATAGTCCACATTTGTAGAAAATGAAAAAACATATTCAAAAGGTTACTATTTAGCGGATGAAATTTATCCTCAATGGTCTACGTTTGTCAAATAGTTTTCTATTAAGAGATAAAAAAAATGAAGTTCAAAAGAGTTCAAGAAAATTCAGGAAAAGATATCGAACGAGCTTTCGGAATTCTACAAGGTCGTTGGGGAATTATACAGCTACCCACACGTGATTTACAAGCCAACACGCTACAAAGAATCATGTATTGTTGCATCATACATTTCAAGAGTTAGTGAATTTAACGAATTGTACGTTTCTCCACAAACAAATATGCAACGTACTTGGGTAAAACAATGTGAGATGCAACGAAGGAAAAACAAAAAAACGGGATAAGACAGTGCACGACGACTTTCGACACGATATCGTGGAGTATTTATGCAACCTTAATCACTAAATTGTATTTTTTTTAATGTATCATTTATTTATTTATTTATTTATTTTACTTTTTATGTATTTTTTTTATGAATGGAATTTTAAAATTAGTTTAATGTATTGTTTAATTTGAACTAAAAAAAAAGAACTATGGGGTACAGGGGTGTCATATAGCACCAGAAATGTTGTTATATGAGCGATGTGTGTTTTGTGTGGCGTGATAGATTTTGATAATATGGGAAAAAAGTGCTTAGATGGCAACACTTTACTTACGGCATCACATGATGGCACCAATGGATACCTTATGCTTTAACCCTCCATAATATTAGCGATGACAACTTTTATATTATCTCAAAGAGAGTTACTATCAAATGAAAAGAAAACTTAAAATGAGAAGGATATGAAGAAACAACAATCACATATTTCAGATGCACCTACAAAAATATATGCATCTCCCGTTAAAATTATTTCTCTTATTTGAAATGTGTTGCTAGAATTCCTTCTTATTTTTCTCATTTCGATTTTTCTTCTCACCGGATCCTTTCCCTATATCAAAGATTCAAGTTTTATATTATCTCAGTATTCGGTGGGTACCTTAATATACAATATTCGGTGGGTACCTTAATATACTTACATGAAATAGTTCGATATTGCTTACAAAAATTATCGTCATTCGTCTAAAAAACGTAAGGCTAAACGATGTTGGGAAAATGAAAGGGATTAAAAAACGTAAGGTTAAACGATGTCTGAAGAAAGAAAGCAATAGAGCTCTGAAATAGTTAACTCAGAGTTGGGCAAGGAACCCAATTGATATGCTACAAGAAGGCAATGATGAAGTTGGTGATTGTCGCCTATTAATATTTAAAATTCATATAGAGGAAGATAAACTAGCATACTGCTCTATCAACGGAAAAAGAGAGCCAATACATGACATGGGGAGAGCCAAAAGACATTACTCGTCAAAAATTATATTTACAAGGTAGTCGCCGCTGCAACTCGTAAATACCCTATTACCACATAATTTTCTATCAGTATTGATAGTTTACTTGGACTTTACTAAGATATATATTAAATAGTGAAATTATACGAAATGCTTTTGTTAAACTACGAACGTACTACTTTGACTAATTTCATTTCGAATAGTAGGGTAGTTAGTTGGTAGGGATGTGAAATTGGGTAGATTTTCTTTTCAAAATTTTGGTTCTTTTTTTCTTTTCTTGTGACATAAGTTATTCGATTAGGTTCAAGATAAGATTTTTAGACATTTCTTTCTTCTAACCGTGGAAATGTAAAATAATGAGATATCCTTAGAATTTCTATTAAAAAAAACAAAAAATAATGTTGAGAAACTCAATTATATAAATGGGAGTGTACTATCATGTTTATATTGCAAAAATGAACATTCTTATTGTCTAACCGATGGTTAAAAGTGGCTTTAATTTGGGCATATTTATTTACATTGCATCCAACAAAATAAATATGCATAAAAACATATGTGTTGCTTTTTTAACAAAAAAAAACTTGAAAAAATGAAAGGTAATTAATAAAACTTTAATTGTTAACTTTTAAATAAATTATAATAAGTATGCTTATTAATTTTCATGTTTTTTTAATAACTTTATGAATTTAATAAATATCCCTTAACTGTACCCCATGTACTTTATATTATATACAAAAAAAAAATACAATCATATGTTGTTATTTAAAAATATTATTAACGGAATATATTAAGTTAATGTATTTGCACAAAATTATAAATATCAAATGAAAGCACGGGTTACTGTGGATATGTAAATGAATACATGAGATTATATATATTCAAATAACACATGTTATTCATCTTTATGAGATTAAGTAACATATTTGCAAAAATATTTTTTTTAACTATTCGCATTTAATAATGACTCATTCTTTTTAATAAGTTTAACTCGCGCGTACATGAGTTTAAAAATTAAATACTACTAAAATTATTATTAACAAGAATATAAACATCAAAATGAAAGCACGACTTCACTGGTTACCGTGAGATGAAAATTAATAGGCGAGATTAAACATATAACAACGACACATATTTTTTCAAGGGTTATTATGTGTTACTAGGCACACATAATGTCTAAAAACATGATATCAATAGTAAATTTAAACAAGGTAGGCCTAAACAATATCTATGTTAAATAAAGTCAAATAGTTTGTGCAACAAAAAACTATACAAAATATTAATCGATATTTATACATAATAAAAAACTTAAGTAAAAAGTCGTGCGTGCACAAATATTATAACTATATAAGTATAAAAGATGTAATATAACTTTATAGAAAATTTTGGAAATTACAAAACCATAAATTTATGAATTGTCACAATGTTTAACTTCAAAACAAAGTTGTTGAAATATTATCACCCGCTATACTATCTGCTCAAGCGCGGTACCTACACGGGGTTCTAAAACTAGTTAACCACTACGGAGTATTTCTTAATGGAAAATGCTAAATATAACCCCCTAGTGGTTACATTTAATTTGTTAGGACATGTATCATTTTTTCTAACCATAAAAAATAACCACGCACTTACAAATAACTACCTCAACTTTTTCTCGTAACTTTAACCCTTAAAACTACGGATAGCAAATCCCTCCTTAATTGATCGTTTTCATTATTTATGTTTGTAAGAACATCTACTCGTTAATATAAACTTTTATTTTTGATTTAAAGCTATAACCATTTGGTTGTCAATTATGAAACACTGCCTAAACCATAATAAAATAAAATGGACCAAAGCCTTTTGGTAACGGAATATGGGCCTTGATAGTTGGGCCAATTTGTTGAAGGCAGTCTAATTGTTGGTCGCAAAGCCTGTGTTAACTTTTATAAATAGTTTAGAAAAAAATTACGTGTTTGACTCGTCATCCTTATTCGATTTTAAGTACATCAGCCATACCTCATTTTTAATTTAGATGAATTGATGATCTCTAGCTTGAAAAATAAAGATCACATGTGTAATAATTTATAGATTTTTATTACACATGTAGTTTCTATCGTTATTACACGGATAATCTTTATATTTTAAAATAAAGACTATCAATGCAAATAGTTTGAAAACTAGAGATTATCTATATAATTAAAATCAGATACACATGACGAGTGTGATTATGAGTAAACACAAGATAAAACATATAATTTTTTCAATATTTTGTTATCGATGTTTCATATTTTGTACTATATCTTATTCGTGTTAAATCGCTTGTTATTCTTTTATTTAAAAAAGTGATAAACTTTAAATACTCATCTAACTGAACTTAATTATGTCATCATTCGATTAATTGCCACGTTGATTAAGCTTTACTACAATTTCATTTCTTCCACCCCTTTCCATTTTCTTCTTATTATAATTTCTAAGTAAACATTCATATCACAACGACACAATTATTTTTTAAATATATTATTTTTGGTAAGTAACAGTTTGATCATAGTTGACCTCACAACCCATTTCAAAATAATTAAACATCTTCTTCCTTTAAATAGATTACAATAAGTGAGCAAATTATTCACAAATAAAATTGCATAATTTAAAAGCATAAATATAAAAAAGCTTAAAATGAATCTTATTAGTATATTTTACTAGTAGCTATCAACAACATATCTTTCCATCTTTTATCTCTCTCTATATTCTTCACGCGTATTACCCTTCCATTTTTCATATTCATTTCTCACAACTCATTTTTCTCGTAATTTCGAAACGGTCTCGAAATTATGAGAGGGGGAGGAATCGGACGCCACGAGCGTCGCTGGGCGTCCGATACTGTGCCAGATAACATGATAAGTGGAAGCTCATCACCATCTTACACCGACACGTCATCAATAAACTACAATGATCAAGAGTTTGTTGAAGTCACACTTGATCTCCAAGATGACGACACTATTGTTCTACGTAGTGTCGAACCTGCCACAGTCATTAACGTGGACACTGATCTCGGACTTGGTTTGGAAACACCGGCTTCGTCGTCGTCTCGGTCGCCTACAATGCGACGGAGCTCGTCGAGCCGGCTACGTCAGTTTTCTCAGGAGTTGAAAGCGGAAGCTGTGGCGAAAGCGCGGCAGTTCTCTATGGAACTGCGGCGCTTTCCCTGGAGTATTGGACATGCTTCACGTGCATCCTCGTCCTCCACCATGGGTGGAGGTGGAGGACTGGATTCTGCTTTAGCTGCGCGCGCTATGAGAAAACAACGCGCGCAGCTAGACAGAACTAGGTCTGGAGCTCATAGAGCTCTGAAAGGTCTTCGGTTTATTAGTAATAGTAAAATTAATGGTGTGGATGGATGGAATGAAGTTCTTAATAATTTCAACAAACTTGCAAAAGATGGTTTTCTCTACCGTTCGGATTTCGCACAATGCATAGGTTTGTATTTATTCTTTTATATATTTGTTATAAATCTGTATGCAGTATTGACATACTGGATACAGATTATTTCCAGAATCCTTAGGTGTTGTCTAAGGATTCTGTATATTTTCTATGTGATTGATGGTTGTTTTTCTAATTAAAGGAATGCGAGATTCGAAAGAATTTGCTCTAGAAGTCTATGACGCGATTAGTAGAAGACGAAGATTAAAAGTTGACAAGATTAGTAGAGATGAATTATACGAATATTGGTCTCAAATAACCGATCAAAGCTTCGATTCTCGTCTTCAGATCTTTTTCGACATGTACGTATGACTTAAAACTTATAATAAATCGGTCATTACCATATTTTAATGAACTTGTTACATTAACAGGGTAGACAAGAATGAAGATGGAAGAATTACAGAAGAAGAAGTTAAAGAGGTACACATTAATGTTCATATTCATTTCACTATTTGATTATTTTATTTTATTTTATTTTTTTAAATGTTAGTATTTTAAAGTAAAATAGAAAAATTCAAAGGTGTATGTTGGGGTGGGTTTAGAAGTGGTTGAAGGTGAAGTCTTTATCTGTTAACTAAATTGCATGTATTTGGAGTTGATTTGTTGGTCATTTTTGTTTTGCAAAATCTTCCGACCCCATTGAAAAAATAAGTATATATTGCTTGGAGTAAGTGAGTAACTAGTCAATTGAAGTTTGTTAAAGCATACGTCAAATCTTATTTCATAAGTTGATTTATCAAACGTACGTAAATGGATTAAAAAAAGTTATCCTGTAAACTGCAATAGATAAGTTTTTTCCTCTTCATGTTGTTAAAAATGGTTGATTCTTTTAATAAAAATTAGACGGTTTAATTTTGATATTTTTTTTGACCGTTTAGAGCATCAACATTGATGAAACTTTTTTATTTATTATAAACTTTTTATAAGTCTTCAATTGGTTCATAAAAACTCATTCATTAAATTATAAAAAGGTTCAATAATATGTAATGTTTTGAAACTTGAGTCGACCCGGCCGGATTAACTGGTTGAACCAGTTCCGGCTAAAAAAGGGGTAAAAAACTAGGTTTTTAGAAACGGGTTAACTGGTTAGACCCGCCGGGTTTTAAGTGATCCAGGTTAACCCGGTTTAAACCCGACCGAGTTTGGTTTTTTTTTTCATTTTTTTTTTAGAAAACAGGTCGACCCGTTGGTTGAATCGGGTTGACCCAGTGGTCAAACTGATTGAAAAAAAAATAGTTTTTTTTTAATAAAAAACCTGGTTGACCCAACGGTCGAAACGGTTGAACTGATAACCCGGTTACTTGACCGTGTCGATTATAAAGCCGGTTTTCAAAAGATTGAAAATATAAACCTCTTCATGTTACATGTAAATGAAACAAATGATCACTATAATTAAAATAAAAAATAAAACTTTATTTAATTTGTTTAATTCACTAATCTATATATAATCAAATATGCCAGCTGTCGTAAGTTCTAAATATACATGACTTTTACAAGAAAGGAAATTACTGTCCACAAGTGCGACATGGGCATATCCAAACATGTGCTATAAATATATTCCATTCTCATTTACAACCTATTGAAATTCCTTGTTTTCTTTTTATAAGAAAATGTCTTTTAGGTTTATGCATTACGTTCAGAATTATTGTTACTATTTTGGAGAAAATATTCCACAATCTTGATGGGATGAAGTTTCATCTTTTTTGCCTATGTATCTTCCACAAAAAGGAAATGTACATATGCTCTTTAAAAACATTAGAGGAATTCCTATGCATCTTCCTTTTACTATTTTTGTCATAGTTTGATAAATTTTACATATTACCAAATGTACTTTTAAGATACAATTTTCACTTCATTTATAAGATATGTATAAACGAGTAAACGGGTGAGGTTTTTTTTTAGCAGTCTAGCTTATTTAGAGAGAACGAGTATTTTGACTTAAATGTACTAACCTAGCTGATCAGGGTATCATGTTATCGTTTTCCACCATTCTAGACACCCACGATGTTCACAACTTCACATTTGTGAGATTTGAACGTAAGACCTCTTTTAAGAACACCAAGACGTCTGATCACTGATCACTAAGCCACCTTGATGATTACGTGACTTTTAAAACAGAAGTAGTAATAGTAATTACTAAACAAATAAGGGGAGTTGGTGAGGACTTTTTCTTAGAGTCATATAATTAGTTAAGCTTGATGTTAATTTGTTTGAACAGATCATAATGCTAAGTGCGTCAGCAAACAAGTTATCAAGGTTACAAGAACAAGCAGAAGAATATGCTGCTTTAATCATGGAAGAATTGGACCCCGAAAGACTTGGCTACATTGAGGTAACTTTTTATTCTACGTGTTATTCGTGCTTGTGGGTCCCATATGTTATATCGAATTTCATTTCGTTTTTTGGTAGCTTTCATTGCGTTTAAATTCTCCATTATATATACTCGTTTTCACATTACTTGGTTTGTCATTAAAAGCAAAAGCCTAGCTTTTACATGCATTAGCCACCACTATAATCTATACCTAATACCTATACATGTATATATATTACTCCATTATGTTATACGGAGTACAAAAGTTTAATTTAATATAAAGTGTAAAGAGTTCAAGCAAGTTAAAACACAATTGTGGATGCTTCTTCATAGTTAAATAAATATATTTAAAGTTAATTAATGAATGATTAGTGTCTTTTTAACTTTTCTTCCCATACAAATTATACTAGAAGTTTACGTGGATAGATCCATCATTAGTTTTGTTTTTATTACAATAAACTAAATTAGCCATCTCAAAATGAACTTTTTTCAGTTGTTTTCCACACGTCTTGTCTATTTTGTTATGACAACAGGGTATTTTATAAATTTAGTTAATATCTTAAAACTATATATTTTTATAAGTCCAATTGTGGAATAGCCAAAGAGATCAATGGACTTGTCTTGTGCTTTTGTTTTCTTACATAGTTGATTGTCATTCTAGAATCCTGGTCCACATAAGTTGAAAACAATACATACGAGTACTTTATCAAAACTATACATTAAAAAACCTTTAAAAAAAACTTAGAAAAAAGATTGCTTTTACAATGTAAAATAGTAAATAATTTTATATGATGGTTTATGGTATTAAGTAACATCTTCAACTACAACTATTTATAGGCAAACAAAAAGTGCCACTATGTTTTTATATGAACTTGGTGTCGGTATGAGATATTTGACTTAGATATAAATTAGTATAGGTAAGGTGTCCTTATGTTTAAATTTAACTTTGTTGTTGTGTAAGTTAAAATGGAATATAAATCCTTGTAATATTATAGTGAACATAGATAGAGTTGATGAAAGCAAAGCCAAGATAATCTAAGCAAGTGGTGTATTTTCAAAGTCAGTAGTGAGTGGTTAGGCCATAAATCTTATTAAGTTAATTAAGATAAGATTACATTGTTGTTGTTCAACTGTCTCACGAAGAATTAAGGAATATTTCATCTTGAAATTCACATTCTTTTCTGGTTTGGTTGTTCAACTGCTGTTTTTTTTAGGAAAGAAAATGGTAGAAACCCATGAAGATAAGTAGGTGAAAATAAGAAAAACATATGTATAAAAAAAAAGTAGCTAGTAAAAACTTCAAACATACAAGGAATAACCTAATAGCACCAAAAGCAAACCTACAATGCCGTAAAAATTAAAAGACTCGTTATTATGAAACATCACAAACGTGTCCGAGAAGGGAGAACAGCAACAAATACCTAATTCAATCCCCCTAGAACGAAGCCGCCAATGTCAATTATTCGTTGCGTAAAGTTTCATCTTAAGACTTGTTCAATATTATTGAGAAGCTACATAGTATTTAACACCGAATTTGAACTACTAATGTTGAAAAGATGTATCCTAAGAATTAACTATTTGCTCTCCCTATCAAAATAATGTTTGGTCCAAAGGTACCAAACTCCTTTTACTACTCTTATTAGACTTTAAAAACATTGCTTGGCTTGTAAGTTGATATATCTTTAATAACATAAAAAGATGACAAGATGTTAAGTATAATTAGTTCATAACAAAGTTGGTGAACTTTCCCTAATCTAGTTTGGAATATAACTTCATTTTAAATCTATATGCAATATTTGACTTCAACACTATATATATTTTTTATCTTCAATAATGATAACAGAATGAACCATAATAATTTTTTTTTTTTAATTTTTCTTATTTCCACTTCTTTGCCATTCTACATTTGAGTAGCATCTTGACACATGTTGAGACAGATTTGCATGCCATCCTATAATGCACAATATATCAATGTTCCCATCATGAAATTTGTTGTATTGTTTGTCCCTCAATAACGTGTATTCTCCACTATGCCATGTGTATATAAAGTAGTCAACCATATATTCCTATCATATCAATCATCACTAGGTTTAAAAAAAAAAAAAAAAAAAAAAAAAAATGTAAGCTGCATTATATAACATTTGACTTTTAATTAGGTTCACATACGAGGTCGGAGTTAGAGTTTACTAGGTCCATTCTTTGTCGATAAACGACATGACAATCGTTGTCTATGGGCTAACGAGTGAAATATGCTAGAAATACCGTCTTGGACTTATGTTTATGTTTTTGTGTTTTAAGACTATTTTGCGATTATGCAGCTATGGCAACTAGAAACACTTCTGTTACAAAAGGACACTTATTTGAACTACAGTCAAGCGTTGAGCTACACAAGCCAAGCATTAAGCCAAAACCTACACGGCTTAAGGAACCGAAGTCCTATTAAGAGAATGAGCTCCAAATTTGTCTACTACGTACAAGAAAACTGGAAGAGACTTTGGATTATTAGCTTATGGATCTTGATTATGATTGGTTTGTTTCTTTGGAAATACTTTCAATATAAACGAAGGGCTGCATTCGACGTTATGGGCTATTGTGTTCTTACCGCTAAAGGGGCAGCCGAAACACTTAAGTTCAATATGGCTATCATATTGTTGCCAGTTTGTAGGAACACTATAACTTGGTTGAGGTCCACTAAGCTCTCTTATTTTGTCCCATTTGATGACAACATCAACTTTCACAAGGTTTGACTTTATTATCCTTCACTTCTTTTATTTTTAGACATAGGATGCAAAATGGACGGGTCGGGTAATGGGTCAAAATGTAAACTTTTGTTATGGGTCAAAATGGGTCGGGTTGACGAAAACAAGTTTTTAGCCTAACAAAAACTACACTGTTGGGAGTTGTATACATGTATGCATTGTGAAATGTAAATGCACTATGCAAGACTTTTGACCCATTTTACTTTTAGCTTATTCTTTTTACTGCGTGTTTACATAATTTGACCGTTTAAAAATCATAACCCGTTTTTTTCTTTCTTACAGACCATAGCTGCAGCAATTGTAATTGGTGTAATACTGCATGCGGGTAACCATTTGGCGTGTGATTTTCCACGTCTTATACACCAAGATGAAATGAGTTATGATCTTAGCATGAGTCAATTCTTTGGTGAAAGTAAACCAACTTATGTAGATCTTATTAGAGGTGTGGAGGGTGTAACCGGAGTTATAATGGTGGTATGCATGACAATTGCGTTTATACTTGCAACTAGATGGTTCAGAAGAAGCCTAGTGAAGCTACCAAAGCCTTTTGATCGGCTCACTGGCTTCAACGCCTTTTGGTACTCGCACCATTTATTTGTTATCGTCTACAGTTTGCTACTAGTTCATGGATGGTTCCTTTTTTTCGTCAAGAAATGGTACAAAAAGACGGTATATTACCCAACTTCTTGCTATTTAAGCTAACTTAGTAAAATACATTTTAGATCCTAACTGTGACATTATATGGTTACAGACCTGGATGTATATTGCGGTTCCGGTTTTGCTTTATGCAGGGGAAAGAACCCTTAGATATTTCCGATCAGGCTCCCATACTGTCCGCCTTTTAAAGGTTAGTAAGCACTTTCAAAATGCATGTCCAGAGTAGTTTCAAGCAATTAATATATTTCTTGATTCTATTTTTACAATCTTTAGGTTGCGATATATCCGGGAAATGTTCTCACATTGCAAATGTCCAAGCCTCCCCAGTTTCGTTACAAGAGTGGACAATATATGTTTGTTCAATGCCCAGTCGTATCTCCATTTGAATGGTAGTTATTGATTTCTAAGAGGGCTTAGTTTTAGCCATTATACTTTGATTGTACACATTAGTCATTACATCTGTTAACAAAAAAAAACATGACAAAAAAACATGACTTTTTTTTCAGGCATCCCTTTTCGATCACATCTGCTCCAGATGATGATTTTCTAACCATTCACATAAGGCAGTTAGGTGATTGGACACAAGAACTTAAAAGAGTATTCTCAGAAGTCTGTGAACCACCGATGGGCGGTAAAAGTGGGCTGCTAAGAGCCGATGAAACCACCAAGGCAACGTAAATATTAAATCTAATATAACCTACTTTATTAAAACATAAGATAATCATATTAGTTATTACGTATTTATTATATATATATACCTTCTTATCAGCTTGCCGAAACTGTTGATTGACGGGCCGTATGGCGCTCCAGCACAAGACTACCGGAAATATGATGTTCTTTTGCTTGTTGGACTTGGGATTGGAGCAACACCTTTTATTAGTATTCTCAAGGATTTGCTCAACAACATAGTCAAAATGGAGGAACTAGAAGTAAGTACTTAATTTCTTAAATTGTTAAACTGAGGTTGTATCGACGATTCTTTGAACATGATTCGGTTTACAGGATTCAGCATCTGGTCACAGTAGACGATCGGATATGAGTTCTGGGAGTGGTGACTCTTCGTCTCATGGTAAAGTTTCTCCAAGAAAGAAGAAACTGTTACGGACTACAAATGCTTATTTTTATTGGGTAACAAGAGAACAAGGCTCATTTGATTGGTTCAAAGGTGTCATGAATGAAGTAGCCGAACTTGATCAACGGGTATGTACAAGCCTAAAATCCTGAATAGTAAAGGATTCTTTTCTGTATCCAAACATTTATAAATTTGGATTTTGTGCAGGGTGTCATAGAGATGCATAACTATTTGACAAGTGTCTACGAAGAAGGGGATGCTAGATCCGCTCTCATAACCATGGTTCAAGCTCTCAACCATGCCAAAAACGGTGTTGACATCGTGTCTGGCACAAGGGTATGCATATCATTTTTATAAGATTATTCTACATTTTCATTAAACAAATTGACTAAGAAATATCATGAACAGGTGAGAACTCATTTTGCGAGGCCAAATTGGAAGAAAGTTTTCTCTAAAACATGTACAAAACATGCCGGTGCTAGGATAGGTGAGTGTAACCGTTAATCAATATATTCCGCAGTCATTGTATGATTATGTTATCTAATATGTCTAAACTTAATTTTGACTGTTTTGTGAGCAGGCGTGTTTTATTGCGGTGCACCAGTGTTAGCCAAGGAGCTAAGTAACCTATGTCATGAGTACAACCAAAAAGGTCCAACCAAATTTGAATTCCACAAGGAGCACTTTTAAGGTTATAATAAACACACCAATGTACAGCTATAGTAAGAAAAGAGGACAGTTTTGTTTCATGGTAGGCATAAAGCATCCTTTGTTAATGAGATGACTTTATAAAAGTATATAGAAGAAAAAAAAGGCATTCCCTTCGGTGGCTGCACGATACACTTTTCGTGAACCAAGAGGCAACAGTTGGCACGACACGACACGAGTGGCTGAATCGGCCACCACCACCCATCGACATTTGGATGGACAGAATTCTCTAAAGGAATTGGTTGAAGGTGTTGTAGGGATGAAGAGGAATCCACCTTGAATTATTATTGTTTTTTGTATACATATCTTGTACAGACACATTTCTGTACTTTGATCATATAATTGTACTTAAAAAGGTCATTATATTGGAAAACAATATTTAAAAAAATATCCTGTTCAAATATTGAAGTTAAAGATGTTTTTCCAGATTAAAGGGCTAATTATCGGGATGATTGAAGTCGTAACAAAATGTTATGAAATAATCAGAAAATTGGATATTAAGTTGTAACAAAACGGATGTTGCTTGAAGTTTAAATGATCCGATAACTAGTTGTTTGAGTGTTTTAAAACTATTATTCTTCGATGATTGATATGAAAAATGACCTTCGTATAATCGAAAATTCAGTATCATTTGCTATGGCCAAGAATATCGATGAAATAATTTTGGATGACATAAGTTTGTCAACCTTGAATCCCATACTGATCAAAGAAGCAAACATTTGCCAGCTTATATAAGAACATGTGTAGAGAACATGCGTGATTTGGTTCAGTATTAAGTTTTCAAGAGATCGTTGCGGCCTTGGCTCAAAAATATATTTAGTTGCCGCTATCTATATTTAGCTGGGATATTCTTGAAAATTTGTATAACATTAAACTTCTTATTTTTTTTGTTAAAAATTTGTGTAACCACACATGTTGGCAATTATAATTAATTGTAGTTATACATTGTTGTTATGTGCATGTATTCTTCTAGTGATATGGAATGATCACAACCGGATAGTAAGTTGTAAGACACTCTAATAAGGAGCACACATGACCACATTTACCACTGGCCACTTCAGTGTCAACTCACTTTTCTCTCTATACCAACAACTTCACAACCAATTAAGTGTAATAAAGCGACCACGGTCACCACAAAAAAGCATACCTTACTTAAACACAATATACCCGTACACAAAAACATTTGATAAAACAAACACATTTAATAGAAAAGCTCACACAAAAAAGAACTCAAACGACCTAGTCGTGCAGTTGATCGAGTGTGAATTATTTATGAGGGTGACCGCGGTCATGTAATAAGAGAGGACTCGGTCATGGTGAGTTTGACCGCAATCATGACCTCCCTACTATGGATGGAAACAAAGTGGATGTTGCTTGAACTTTTGATGATTCAATAACTAGTTGTTTGAGTAATCATTTATTATAGCTACTCTTAGTCGAGCAGTCCAACACCACACTGTTGGAAAATTTAGTGCATTTGTGGGATTAGTTAACATCTGGTAATGGGTCAGGAGGTACGGAGTGTACACCCATACACTACACCAAAATCATAGTTTGGGGACGGCCAAATTATTTGGGTCGACTTTGTCGTCCCAAATTGCAAGTAGGGCCCACACGTTTTCAACAAATACAGCAGTCAACCAAAATGTTTTGACGACGAAAAACCGATAATGTCGCTCTTTTGTAATTATTTGTTTTCTTGTAATTTAAAATCTTTTTAACAAAACATTAAAGTAAATAAATACATTCCGCCCTTTTTTTTATCCCGCCAAACGTTTTAGGACGAAATTGTCGTCCCAAACTGTAAATCTATATATATATATATATATATTTTAACTTTATAAACCAATTTTTAATTAAATTATTTAATTTTAAAAAATTATTTTTATTTAATTTAAATAATTTTATTTAATATAGAATTAAAATTAAATAGTTTATATTTATAATTAAATACTTTAATTTAAAATTAAATACATTTATAGAATTAAAAACATTATTTTTCCCCCCATTATTTTTCCCGCCATTATTTTTCCCGCAAAGTTTTCCTTATATATCCCGTCAAAACATAAATAACCACAAAAAACACGTAACAATAAAATGGTGATTACACGGAAAAAGAGTGGTCACCGGTTTTATCATCCATATATCTCTTTACTCGATTTCTTGATACGTATGGGTCCGAAATTTATGATGAATATGGTTCTTATAAGAACATAGACCCGTTGATGAGAGACCGCGATTCGGAATGGTTAAGGAAAGAGCGATTCTACAGAGTGTATTTGACCGTGAAGTCGATTCTACATTCGGAATGGAGGAGCAAACCACCGGAAGTCGAAGCAATGTGGGAGCAGTTCGTTAAGCAAAGGAAGGAAAAGATGAAGCTGAAAAAAGCCCGTTCGATTACACATTTGATGATGCGGGAAATAGGGTAACAAATCTTGAAGCATTGTTTGAACAGTTCGCCAAGCAAAGGAAGGGAAAAGATGGTGCAGGTTCTAGCAGAGCGGGAAGTAGAGGGAAAATAATTGAATGGCCGAAGTTGTTTCGTTTGATCTGTTTCGTTTTGTTGTCAAGTTGTTTCGTTTGAGTTGTTTCGTATGTCGTGTGTAGCATATGGTCTATGTCGTGTTGTGTATCATATCGTTTGAGTTGTTTCGTTTGATCTGTTTCATTTTGTTGTCAAGTTGTTTCTTTATTCATGTGTAATTTAGTATTGGAAAAGGGGTGTTTGGAAACCATAATCTTGTTAACTTAGAACATGGTCAAATTGAAAGGTACATAGTAATAAGTGATAGGTTAAGTTAGAACATGACCAGCTTTACAAATCCAACATGTGCTTTGATTTATAAAAATACTTGACGGATACATACTACAAGAACAACAACAACAACATCAACAACAACAACAACTACCAGAACAACAACAACAACAATTACCATAACAACAACTACATCAACAACAACAACTAAAAGAACAACAACAACTACTACGTACAACAGCAACTACAACTACAACTACAAGAACAACAACAACTACTACATACTAAGATTTTCCATGTCACCTAACAACTCACGAAGTAATGCATCCGACTGACATGCGTGGTCGTCAGGAATCCTTGCCATTTCAAGTTTGGCCTCCAGCAACCTTACTCTTGTCTCTAGCACATGTTTTTGTGTTTCCAGCAAGCTTATCCTAAGATCTTTTCATGGGTTTCGAGCACTCTGTTGGTGCAGAGATTGTTCTTAAGTACTCATCAAATGCATCCTTCCACATAAAATATCCGCACCCATTATCTTTCTTTCTCATGTTACATAATAAGAAAATTCTAAGAGATTACAACCCAATTATTTGTATATTTACATAAATAAGAAATGTATGATTGTTCACCTTGAGAGGACATGAATAATATTGTTGTCCAGATGAATATTCTCTATGCGATGTTCTTAATTTTATATTTTCTGCTCCACAAGAACACATAAAAGGATTAAATGGCTCCATCTCAGGTTTTAAAATTTGTGTGAAGATAAGAGGTTGTGAGGTTGAGTGGTTTTTAGGATAAGATCTGGTGGCTTTTGGTGGGATAAGATCTCAAGTTTTCTTTATGTGATATATAGAGCAAATCTGGTAGATTTTGGTGGGAAGTTTTGGCGCCAGTATTTTTGGAGGGAAGTTTTGGCGCCATCGATTCATCCATTTTAACATGTCATGTATAACGACATCATTTCATCCGTTTTAATTTATATAAAAAATTTATAATTAATTTTAAATCATTTTCAATCAATTTTATAACTAATTTAAATTTTTTTTAAAAGGTATGACTTCAATTTTTTTATAACTAATTTAAATTATTGATGTATAAAAGAACTATGTAGTAATAATAATAATAATAATAATAATAATAATAATAATAATAATAATAATAATAATAATAATGTATTGATGTATAACATAGCACCTATATTTTTATAACTAATTTAAATTATTTAAATTTTTTATAACTAATTTAAATTATTTTAAATTTATTTAAACTTTTTATAACTAATTAATTAATTTTTAAATTATTTAAAAAGTTTATAACAAATTTAATATATTTAGTATTAATTAAATAATTTAAACACATTATATTATACATAAAATAAAGGGAAAAAAAACAAACAAAAAGGGACGACAATGTCGTACCCTTTTTTTACCAAAAAATTTCACGAAAAGTCAAATAACCCGCCAAATAATTCGCAAAAAAAAAAACAAAACAAAAAGGGACGAAAATGTCATCCCTATTTGTGTCGTCCCAAAATTTCATCAATAATTGACACCAGATCTATCTTCATCCTTCTCTCTTCAACACTTAACCAAAAAAAAACTGCTACAAAACCATTCGTAAAAAAACGAAAAAAATTCCATAAAAATCCCAAAAAAACGCATTTTTCTTCAATTCGACACTATCACTCGTAACCATCAATTACACACGCACCACTGTGCACAATTTGTATAATTTTTGTTATTTTTTTTTGTTTAAAGGTATTTTTTTTTTGTTAAAATTTTGTTTGTTAATTTAATTTCTTTAATTATGGCTTGTTTACAATGGTTTTATGTTGTGTTTGTGTTGGTTAGATGGTCCACCGCAGCAGCCTCTCACTGAACCACCGTGAACCACCACCAACAACGCAAGCAGTCTGAAGCTCCACCACCACCACCTTTTGTGTTGGTTAGTGACTTTTTTTTTTATTTTGTTAATGTTTTTTGGTACGACAATGTCGTCCTAAAAAGTTTTTATTAATTAATTTGGTACGACAATGTGTTTTGGGACGACAATAGTTTGTTTAATTAGGGTTTTATGTGTAGTGTTTGGGACGTACCGGACCGTCGAGTGTTTGGGATACCGGGACAACGACCTTGTCAGCCGGGTCGAAATAACCACCTCTTTTCTCTTTCTCTTTTCTTCACTTCCCAGTATTTCACCGAAATAGGTATATATATATATAATTTTATTACTTGTTATTAATTGTTACTTATAAACTTAAAGTGTTATTACTTGTTATATATATACTTTTATTACTTGTTATTAATTGTTACTTATAAACTTAAAGTGACCGTGTTAAAATGAAAATGATATGTGATATCGGAAAAAATGTCATGTGATATGTTATTAATTGTCGATAATGAAAATGATACTTTGGTTAGTAATATTGTGATTGTTAAACTTGTGTTATTGTTTTTAGGATTTTACTGTTTTTAGGATTTTAGTGATTAATTTTGGAAATTCCCTGTCCGAAGTTAATCATCCTATAGAACTCGTCCAAATTAATTTATTAGAAATTAATTTCGGAAAGTCCTGTTTGGGATCGCTTTTTGAATGTTTTGTCTCATTTAGGATATGAATGCGTATAATTGTTTTACTATTTGAGAGAAATTGACAAGATTTCCCTTTCTACCCTACTTAATATGTCTTTAATGCACATATTTGGGGAGTTGAGGGAAATGCTCAATTTTTTCAAATAGTAAATCATTATACGATTCATATATGAGACGACACATTCAAAGAGGGTTAGATTGCCTTCCATAGTTGCACTAGGTAAACAGAACAACTCATAATTACGCCTTTTCATGTTTGAATATGTATGTATATATACAAATTAATTTTTTTGAATATGTTTTTTTACAACGCAGTCATGACAATTGATAAGAGTTGGACCATCAGTATCCAACCGTAATTCCCGAATTTTTAAATGGTCTTTTGCATTCATCGCATTGTAAGCCATTGGTAAACCCCATCACAAAAATGATTCATTGCCCATGTGTTCGTTGTGGTAACGCTCCAACTAAATTGGGTACGCTCAAAACTCTTGAGTCACACATATCTAAATACGGGTTTGACACACTTTATACCCCTTGGAAATATCACGGTGAACCACTTCTTCCACCCGTAGTACACAACACACCACAACCACCTTCACCTGAACACATGAACATGGATGCATTCTTCCAAGATATTTCTGGCGATAATGTCCCAACTCCACCATCTCAAACAACAAGCTCAACCGATCAAACAACAGTCCTCAACCAGGCTTAAACCAAGATCATAACATTACTAACAAGTAACGAAGAGTTAGTGAGACGTCCACCCAAAAGTTGTACCCTGTTGTGATATGACTACATTGGGCTTTACGCCGAAGCCGCATCAAGGTCTTACATAAAATAAATGATGTCGGGTTTAACAAGATTCTAGCTCTTTTGCAAAAGGCATGTCCCCCTAGTAAAGGATTCAATTTCCCACCGTCATACTATGAAATCAAGAAGACATACAAAGATATCGGGTTAGGATACGAATCGATCCATGCTTGTATAAATGATTGTTTTTTTATTTTAGGGATCAGATGAGAACAAAAGTCTCAATAATTGTCCAACTGCAACGAGAGTAGATGGAAAAACCAAAAGACAAAGGGGAAGAAAGTTGCCAACAAGGTGTTGCGTTACTTTCCGTTAAAACCTAGACTACAACGTATGTTCAACACAAAAGACATCGCAAAGTAGATGACTTGGCATGCTATCGACAGTCTAAGGAAAAGCGGTAAGATGAATCACCCGGTGTGATGGTCAAGCATGGAAAATTTTGACATAATGAAACCCGAGTTTTCTCGTGACCCTAGAAACGTCCGATTAGGGTTGGGTCACGATGGTTTCAATCCGTTTGGCAACATGAGTCAAGGTTACAAGCATGGCGGTGATATTGACAACATACAATACACCCCCTTGGATGTGTATGAAAGAGACTTCTTTAATGTTGACGATGTTAATTCCTCGGCCCTAAATCACGCAAAGGACATTGATGTTATCTTGCAGCCTTTGATCAAAGAACTCAAAGAGTTATGGATAGGTGAGTAGACTTTAGAAGTCGCTACGGTACTCATTTCAAAATGAAAGCGGCGGTTTATGGACTATCAATGACTTTCCACTCAAGTAGTTTGTCCGGGTGGGTTGGACAAGGCTACTATGCATGCCCCACATGTAATCAGGACACTCCATCGCTTCATGTGAAGCATAAAATCGCTTATGTTGGGTATAGAAGATTCTTACGCGTAAGGCATCCATCGAGGAAAAACATAAGGAATTCCATGGTAAACCTGAAAACAACCATCCTCCTAGAAGCTTTACCCATGAGGAAATCATGATTCAAATTAGTAAAGTCTTTAAACGTGTCTCGTGGAAGCATCCAAATACTTTAAAAATAACCCTAAACCTAATCGAGAAATTGAATTGAATTGGAGTAAGCGTTCTATCTTCTACTCTAACTAGAGTATTGGCCCGTTCTTCTACTAAAACACAATCTCGATGTCATGCACATCGAAAAGAACGTGCTTGAGAGTGTGTTGAATACCTTGTTAATGAACGACAAATCCAAAGACACGCTAAAGGCAAGGCAAGACTTGAAAACTTTGGGAGTTCGAAAGGAGTTGTGGCTCGTTGATAAAGGAAACGGGAAGTTCGATAAGTCTCATCCAACGTACTCTTTCACACCGAAAACGAAAATTTTTTGTAAATTCATCAAAGGAGTTAGACTACGTGATGGGTTTGGATCCAAATTCAAGAAAAAGTGATGACTGATGATAACAACATAACGGGCCTAAAATCTCATGATGGTATATAATGATGCAAATGTTACTTCTTTATGGAGTTCAGCGACACTTACCTAAAGACATTTCAACCCCATTAATCGAGCTCTGCTTATTCTTTAAGCAGATTTGTGCTCGAAATTTGATGCAACAGGACATGGAGAAAGCTAAAAAGCAAATGATCGAGGTTATGATTAATTTAGAGCAAATATTTCCTCTTGCTTTTTTTGACATAATGATTCATTTGGTTATACATTTACCCGAAGAGGCTATTCTAGGTGGCCCCTGTTTTACTACGGTGGATGTATCCATTTGAAAGATACATGAAAAACTAAAAATTATGTCCTAAAATAAAGCCAAGCTTCGAAGGTTCTATAGCGAGGGTTATGTTGCGAAGAAGCATTAACTTTATGTTCTCGTTATCTTAAGGATGTCGAGACGAGATTTAAGCGCCTTGATTAAATGATGACGGTTTGCCGAACAACCAAATAAATTCCGGATGTTCAGCCAGAGGCAAACCGGGTGGGAGAGAATCCCGACTCGGTTGAATACAGATTTTATGCATGCAAGTGTTGTATGGTTTATACTTAACAACAAATACCAAATAGATGCGCATATCCCCTGGCTACATTAAAGAGTATGTTTCTTCTTTTTATATTTTGAAGAACCTTTTTTCTTAAGTTATTTGTTTCATGACTTATTCAATACCTTTGTGCAAAGGAATTTTCTAACGATACCGTGGAAACAAGTTTTCCTCCCGGTTCAATCACAAGGTAAACGATTAGATATATTACCTTGTAGTCCGAGTTATTGCTCATCTAAATGTTTGTATCTCTTTCAGATTCGAAAAGAGCGGCAAAAGACCCAAGTTGTAGTCCCGAAGTTACTTCTTTGGCATGTGGACCTTCATCTAGTGCAAGTACATACCCCGCATGCATAGTGAACGGTGTGAAGTTCTTGGTGCATCAGCGCAATAAACTTCATACCACTCAAAGCAGTGGAGTTTCAACACCGGCCTCGATGGAGCTATGTATTATGGTCAACCTAAGAAATTCTAGAGCTCACTTATATGGGCAACCGTAAGGTTGTGTTGTTCCGATGTATATGGTTCGACACCCGTAACCTTACTAACCCTACGCCACGCCTAGACGTTTACATTGAACATGGCATACATCATATTTTGAGTGAATAGGATGCTTATAGAAATCAACAATACATTCTTAATAACAAGCAACACAAGTCTTCTACCTTGAAGACCCTGTTAGATGACCACCTCATTGGAAGGTTGTCGAAGATGTTCATCATCGGAAGATCCGGCATGGGATGTGGTAGATTCTTATCGATGTGATACATGGCGCAGCTCATCGATGTTGCATTGTCTGTTGGTTTTACTGGTTTTGAGTATGCGAATTTGAGTGTAAATGATGAATCACAGAAGGACGCCCACCGGATGTTGTTGTGAAGAAGATGCTGATTTTGTTACTAATGAAGATAACGTCGTTGCTCATGTCCTTGATGATGATGATGTTGACGTGTCTGATGATGATGAAGTGAACCCCACTATTGTTGTTGAAGAAGTTTTATCTAGTGATGATTTTGATTATGACAATTAATTGTTTTTGAATTGTAATTTGATTATGCCAATTATTGTTTTTAAATTGTAATTTGAATGAAATTGTTACTATATGTTTATATGAATGTGTATATTTATATGAATGTGTATATTAGTGTTAATTGGTCCACGAAATTATGTGCTCTTTTACTTGTACTTTTACGATGATGCTGTATGCCTAGATCACACTGGGCAAGGGGATGTCGGCGTGATCCACCAAGACGGCCCTCATTTACTTTTGGTCGGCTATTAAGGTAACAAATGGTGTTTTTTTTTTATTATTTTATTTTTTATTTTTATATAATTTTTATTGATAAAACTAAATTTTTTTACATGTATTTTCACAACTTAATAACTTATATTTGTAGGTTCAATGATCACCGGTGAGACGGAAAATCGGGCCTTAAGGAAGGCTTTTAGGGAGAATGACGGACAACCTTGCCTATAGGCTTTGATATCGATGATCAAGGCACCCTCACCGGTAGGTGCACTTATGCATCCGTAGCTTAAATAGTCTTATTAGAACAAGTGAGGCCGCATTCCTTGATTATGATTGGGAAGAAATTCCCTGATTCTTATAAGGCGTATATATAATGCCTACCTACGTTATATTTATTGTTTATTTTATTTCTATTCTTATTGTTATTGACCGTTTAGATATGCTTGTTATATTTAAATTGTGTGTTTGTTTAAATGCGTATACTTTTTTTCAGACCTATTTCAACCCCGGGCCTTTGGTTGAATAATGAGAACGATTCCAGTTGAGAGAATCTTTATACTGGTGGGGAAAGGGTAGGACTTGGGCTATGGTTACGCAGATGACGCTATACCGAAAATACAAACATGTGCTCAAGTCTAAATACTTTGATATCCATGAGACGCTCAGGGCGGCAAGTGGGCACATCCGCCACCCCGTAAAGCCTGGGGGAACAGAACCCAAGATGAATGGGAGATGTTGGTTGACTGGGTGGTTAGACCAAACGGATGGCAAGATCGACCACAAATGCACAAAATCGATCTAAAACAAGATTTTAACTCACCAAGGTCGACAAATGTTGCTCAAGGACGCAACCATCATGTAAGACTCGTTATAATTTTTGTGATTTTTAAAGGTTTTATATTGTTTATATTTACCTCGTTATCAATTTATTTTATATTGTATGTATAGAGGGTCAACAATAACAATCAAAATGAAGACCTGCTTGAAACTTGGAGGAAGGGCCATTCAAAAAAAGATGGCACATTTAAGACGAGAGAGAACGAGACGGCCTACGTAAGTAGTTTATCTCTTAACATGCGTCATTATATTAAGTTACTTCTCATTTATTAATTTTTTCCAAACCTTTTTTTTTTTTTGAAATTACACAGAATGAGATGAGGGCCCTTCAAGAGCAAGTCGATCCGTCTCATCCCGTACTTGAAAGCAACTTGGAAATATTGCGCGCTGTAGTTCGAGTGACAACCGCCGTGAATCAAGGTGCGGGGCAGGAGGTTACTCTGGTGGTGGCTCAACCGCCAGAAGTTCACACGTGGGCATGTTGCTAAAGATTACGTTACTAGGGAGCATATGGCGATGAGGGAAACCAAGGCTGCCAAGAACGGGCTCGCCGCCGGGAGGCCGAGCTGCCAAGGTTAGGGAAGCCACTGTCGCGCCCAAGCCGCCTGGGACATACGGATCTTACCTTCTAATTTTTTCACCCACTACAGCCAACAAGGTAATCCATTTTCACCTCCCTTTCCCTCGGTACCCATTCCCGGCCCTTTCCCCCTCCCGCCCTTATGGTTTCCAAGCTTCCACTTTCAACCCCAATAATGCATTTTCCGATTGTTATCACCCCACCTTTCCCAACTCTATCACGTCGCCCGGTACTAGTTCGAACTATGCAATGCCGCCACTGCACCTTAACCGTACAACACACAAAATAATCCTCATTTAGGCCAAAATGATCATGTTGATAATAATGATTTGAATAATAATGATGATGATAGTGGGGATAATAATGATGAGGCGACGAGTTCGATGATGAGTCAGCCAAATTCATTGATGAGTAGCGGGAAGTTAGTTTGTGAATTTTAGACTTATTAATATTATGGAATAGTATTGTATTTATCGAATGTTATCGTGGATTTATGTTAACTTTATAACTTTTGGACATGTTAGCTTTATAAGTTAGTGACTTGTTAGTTTGAGACATGTTATTTAGGAAATTTGCGCCTTGTATAGTTTAAGAGTAGTTTACTTTGTATCGTATTTGTTGAATGGTATCGTAGAATTGTGAAATGTTATTCGATCCGTTTAGTAATCTGGTATTGTATCATATTGTCGATTTGGTATTGTGGATTGTGATTGATTACAGGTTGTATTTGTTTTGGTAGATTTTTTCCGGAAAAAATCTGGAAAATCTGCAGTTTGCTGCATTTTTTTTTGCCCACCTAGGAAAATTAGGGACGACATTGTCGTCCCTAATATACACACATGTGTCGTGCCATTCTGCACCCAAGGCCACGTGTTTTTCCACGTGTTATTACAACTTGGCACGACATTGTCGTGCCTTTTTGTAATTAAATTAACGTTTTCTCCATTATTTTAAAAACATTTAAAAAAAAATGGTACGACAATGTCGTGCCATTTTGCAAAAGGTTTTTGTGCCAAAGAGGATTTTCAGGTTGAATTGTGTTTGGGCCCCACAACTTTTGTCGTGCCAAAATATAAAGCATGGTATCGTGCCAAATTTTTTTGGGTCGACATCCTGTGCATTTTCCAAATGGTGCATTTTTTTTGTAGTGATAAGGTCCCTGAACACCCTGACTCTTACAGTGGTAAAGTATGATTCAGTCTTTGATGAAGTTCAGGGAGTTTACTCTTCAGGGAGTAGACTATGAACGGCATTTATCAGGTTGATGAGTTTAGCTTTGTACTCTCTGAGTAATAAGCTAATGGATCTCATCATCAGTGAAAGAACTTTTGAGTGAACACGCTCAGTGAGCAACCCTCTCAGGGACTAGGGACTAGCTCATCACTGAGCTTTATATCATGAATCATAACCACTTGTAATGGCTTTGACCTATTCAAGTGACAGTTACAACCGCATAATGACCACGTTTAATTGGTCATGTAACCACTAGTAGCTTTAATGGGGATAATTATGAGGCGATTAATAGGCCGATTAATTCTCATAATTCCATATGACTAAGCTAGGAGTATTTTCCTATAAATAGGAAATCATATCATGCATGAAAGGGACACAGAGAAAACATAAACACTTGTAAGCAAAATGGTTATTGATTTGTACCTAATTTTATAACATATATTTGGTCTTATCCCAAGTAGATATTCGTGATACCCAGACATTAGGGTTGACTAGTTTATTTTAGAAAGTGATAACACGATTCCAAGTGATCCGGTAATATGAAATTAGTCACGGCACACGTGGCATGACAAGAAACTCTTGAAACCTAATGGTACTCTTGAAACCAAACAAACTTGAAGCTCAAAAGTTTATTGCTAGGTTTGTTGATGCAAAAACATACTTTATTACTTACGGATTATAATTAAATCACTTCATCTTTATTGGGTTACAACACAACAATCTGTGCTTCGAGATGGTGCATCCACAGGCTTATGTGTTTTTTGTTGGTACGAGTATATATGATTACTACTGAAGATTTAAGTTAGGCAGCTTATGTATCGTTATTATTGTTATCTTCTATTTCTATGTAATGCTGTTGCTACTCGCAAACCCTATAGATATCATTTTAAATTTTGTCTTTTTTATACGAGTAGCTTGTAGGAACAATGCACATACAACTACATCTTGCTACAAAGTACCAACAAACAAATGTAATTTCTTTTTGGACAAAAATTTAATGTTACATGCATGCGTTTAGACATAGATCTGCACCATGCTTGTTCACGTTTTGGAGTAGTCGGAACTTGTGCACGAGATGCAATAAGATATAGCAGAACCTGGTTCTGAACTATATTACTAAGGCTTTGATACTTGCTTTTTATATTATCTCGGTTTTGATTCATCAGGCTAAGAGATGGTTAGAGTTTAGGTTCATGTGCTAGGACATTCAACCAAGTGATGCACTCCATGTAGTGAACGCCTTTTAGAACAATTTGAATAGGAACATGAGGCAGAAAACATTCCTCATTAATGCATATAGAGACCGTATGGTATTGGATAGAAGACATACATAGTCGGTACATGGTCGACTCACACTGTATGCAAGGTGATTTTTACACCAATTAATTACTACATACACTACATTAGCAAAAAAATGTCCATGTCTAATCCAAATTAGTGGTGGATGAAGTAACACTAAGTGGGACGGATCACCTTTATTACTCGTATTTTGTAAATACACGAGTGTATGGTTGGGCGTTGTGGTTTCTATGTAGCTCATGGCCCATTAAGGAAGCTGAATAAAGAATTGAAAGTAAAGATGGGTACCACAAGATGATAGCTTATAGCCCCTCAAGCTTATATTCTTAACTATTGTCATTAGTAGAATGTCTAGTATATACATGATAACAATACAGGCTAATGTGTTGCATGGACTGTGATTTTCAAAAAGTGGCAAAATTGCAGCATTAAGGTTATAGATCTATTTATTAAATAGATAAACCCCTGCCAATAAAGATGAAAATTTTAATTTCAAATGAGTTTGGAAACTTCCCTAGTTGAAATGCAAGAAGAACAAGGCTAGACAGACATTGTTCAAAAGAGTGGTACTCAGAATCCCTAATTTGACATAGGAAACCGAATCGTTGACCATACCTTTTGTCCTCTATGTTTCCGGTGCTTGGTGATATAAATGGTTCAACTGGGTCAAGTTTACAACTAACAAAGTGGAATTTTTTTTAGCAGCGTCTGGAAACTCACCCTGGTAAAGGCCAGGCATATATTATGGTTTACCGACGGTACCTAAAGATGTGAGGTTTCGATGGACTAAAATATAATGGCTACGAAGTGTAGGAGTAGAAAGGGAAACAAATCAGTTACTAAAGACATGTTAGGTGACATTGCAGCATTGTTAGAGATGGATTACATTATTATTTATAGAACACAGTGGTCGGAGAACCACGTTCTTGGCTGATTCTTAGCTGTATGCAAGAAACATAGGGCAAACTCTTGCTCACCAGAAACAAGATAGGGGACACAATGAACAAACTATCATACAATAGATCTAAAGATCACTTTGGTAGGTATGTTGATGCCTCGACCATCAACATTGCTCTCGCTCAGCCTTGCTGCCAGTATCTGTGGCCATATCACAGGGAAAATGCATCAATTACCAACACACTCTCAGAACCACTGTTTTGATTTGAGTTCGAATCAGTAACTAATCTATTATTACCTCTCGTTCCAGGACCTGCTTCTCTTTGCTGAGCAATTTTTTCAATTTTGCAAGGCACAAAGTTGTTAGTCGGATAACAAGGAGAATGTGTTTTATACTTTTAGCTAGAAGCTCAAGAAAGCGTTGAAATATGATATTATGCAATTCTACTGTTATTTAATAACAAGAAAGGATGGACTCCAGGGTTTAGGGGACATTACTGTCAATATGCCACGATAGCTATGGGGGTGCTTTGGATTTCGCTTATCATAACATGCTTAATGGTAGTTTAAAAGACGACGTGTCAACCAACTTATGCATAATAGCTTTTTCAATTGTTAATAATCAGATAGGCAGTTTGGATTAACCCAAACCATCAAAGCTACTTATGTGCTGTATCAAAATCGCAGAGTAGGCAAGCAGTTTGAAAAACCAATCCCAAACACCCTCAAGACCATGAATACTGTTCTCATTGTGTGCATTCAAAATTTTCAGGACATGAATTTATTAAGTTGACTCTAATTTTAAAATGATCTCGTTTAGATAGCTGTTCAAGCATAGGTTTCTCTTTTGAGTCAGGTCAGTTGAACCCACGAACATATATCTTAATCCTTATTCTAGCTGATTTTGCTTTGTTTAAAGTAATAAATAGTTTCAGGTTTGGTGGGAAAATTTCTTGGCCCCAGCCATGGTTTACAGACATTAAGCTGCAGAAAATTATGCAGCAAAGTCAAAATGACTGCCATGGATGACAGATGAACTAAGAGATAGGGAGTTATGAGAAGTAGCTTATAACGGCTGTCCCAAACAAGCAGCCAAAAAAAAACAAATAGTAATCAGCATATATGGATGCTGTGGCGTACCTTTTCCTGCAGTGCCTTCACAGCTCCCAACATCAACTGTGACTGCACATAGAAATATAGAAGTCACTACACATCTACCAATTCAAATCCCAGGCTTGCAGTTTGTGAGACGATGTTTTCGCGTGGTCTTGAGCAAGATGAAATGAGCATAAATTTTCAGAAAATAGGTCGCAACTGCAATGTGCTAAAACCACTGTAGGGAGATCTTAGAGAAGAATAATTTCCTATTTAAAACTTTGCGCTTCAGAAACATTACTGTCCTATCTAAAATCAGATTGGGTTCTACTTCCAATACTCTCTGATTAGGCCTACGGCAAACTTTTCTTTTAGTTGAATTTTTTGACGGCATAATTCTTACCCGTTATCATCAATGTGTAAGTATCACAGCTCATTATAGAATTCGTTAGTACTCCTAGTAATGTTACATGTTTTAGATCTGTTATTTACTTGGTACCACTGCCAATTAATTTTTATTACATCAGGATGTAGTTAGATGTTCCACATTGACCAATTTTGTGAACTGGTAAGCTGACCTTTCTGGTTCTGACTAGTTGGAGAATGGGCTGGATCTGTTTCACCATCTGCCAGTGATCTGTCGCATCCGACTGTTGAACCTTGTGGTCCTCGAGCTGCCTGCAAAACCTGTAAAAAATTATTTAGCTGCAATGTGTGCATTGCAAGTAAATTGACTAGGATATGGTGATCAAGTATAAGAATGCATTTAGTAAGCTGACCTTTGGACCATCTCTGTTAACTCATCAGCGGTGCAAACATCCCTGTGCTCTGACGCAAGCTTCTGTCACAGGTTTATACTTGTTAGGATCTAGTCAAGTATACCACAATGACCTAGAGAAGTCAACTACATGGGGGATGTATTCTTAACAAGAAAAGTAGAAACGAGCCGGTCATCAAGTAGCGGAACAGATCAAAATGGGGCTAATTAGTGACAAAGGTTGACAAAAGGAGTTGGTTATCAAGTTGTGCACGGATCAAAAATAGAACTTGCCGACAACATCTTTTTGCCCAAATTTACTTTTTTCGTAAGTAACTGGTACGCCTAATCTGATTTACTAAATTTATGCTGTATCAAGTTAACAACCCAGGTTCTGAGTAAAATGATTTATTTTGCATTTTCAAGATACACTTTGAAGACTTCTGACTTGTTTCATGGGCCCTTTTTATGTTTTTCATAGTTTTTTGAATTACCAGTTTAATATGTTAAAAATAGAACATAACCTGAGTAGACCCATACGTATGTTATCATGCCATTTTTGGAGTTGTCTGTGTTTATGCCTATTTTTATGCATTTTGAATTATGCGGTAAGCCACAAAATCAATCCTACAATTGCAAGAAATGGCGGTAGTCACTGAAGTCTGAAGAGCATGACAAGCACTTTTGCAAGTATATGAAGTCTGAACGAACCTGACAGATAATGGTCTGCCTAACTAATCCAGGGTTGGTCTTGCCAGTATTTCATATAAGATGCAAAATTTCAGTGTAGAATATCAGGTACAGGTAGTTTGATAACTATTGTAACATGTTTATCTTGTCAATCACGATTGCGGGTAGAGAATTGGAAAAAGTGTAGCTAACTAGTGCTCGAGTATCATACCTCACACACAGTTCTGCGGACTTTTTCATCAGCATTCTTGTAGTCCTGATAGCGAGCGAGGATCTTGATCATGCTTCTTCACAAGTTCGGAAAAGCGAGGGTTAGTAGCAACATTTACAGTTTTAGCACTGACAAGAACTTACTTGAAATTAGTGAAAATTCTAGCATAAGAATTATTGGCCAAGATAAGTATTCCCGTACAACTAGTGAGATCAGTACTGCTATTTTCATTGTCTGAACATGTTCGGTATAGGACGCAGCTAAGGTTGGTGACAAGGTAAATACGACCTTTGTTGAATAAGTTACTGATATTGTTAGAAATTCCTGGTCTTTGCTAAAATCCAGAATGGATGCTATGTCCACTGGAATGTTAATATTTTCTTGATTAGGTCCTATGCATGAATATATGAGTCTTATCATGCATGCTTCACTGGAATCTTAGTTGCTATCCAACAAACATCAGTAGATATTTAATATGATATTTCTCTAGAATGTTTCTTAGGATTCAGATCTTAATTTTGAAATCTTACGAATACAGCATGAAAATAAGATTTTACATAGAATCACAGGATACCAATCTGATTCGATCTTACTTCGCTCGTATTCATGTATAAGAGGAACAATTCTGAGGTAGAACGTGGCTGACTCACTAGGTTTCCTGTAAGAGTATATATGGCTACAACAATTTAGCACGTAAAAATCTAAGTATTTATATGATGCTTAGACCTTTCAATATTTTATCATATAGTTTGTTTATAAGGACGAGAACACAAGGGAGATCAAGACATATATGTATGTGAAAATTGAGATGCTTCGATCCCGATCCAGTCTTACAACTCTGATTTCCCCTACTCCTAAAAGATTTGTGCTAGGGCCTCGATGTTAAGAACCTTGTTCTCATGGTCACCATGATGTACCCCTTTCGCTATGTCACGTGGTTTGTGTCTTGTTATGCTTTTGGTTGCACATGCGGACACGCGAGAGTCCTTAAGATACTAGGCAACTCAAGGGTATTATAAAAATGGCTAGGTCAAGAATGTATAACCGAGGTTGATACAACACGGACATGTGGATGGAGAAATATAGTGAGTTCCCATTGAAATAAATAGACCAAGAGGACAAACAACGCTTTACGGTATGGAAGAACATCTATATGACCTACAATCACGGATGTGATAACCTTTTGCGATGCTCACTTATAGATTGGGCTTGCTTAACCGTGCTAGCTAGCAACAAATACGGGCCACACGGCAAGCTCAAAGACCGGTACGAGGAAGGAAATATATAGACCGACTTAGCGGTGGCTCAGGAAAATGTTCGTGTTACCATTCTACATTAGCCAAGTATGGGATTGGTTGGTGGCTATAAAGTCTGCGTGTCCCATACTCTTTTAAGTTGGCTTTTTAGAATGAGGTCTACATCAAACCTTATGGCTTGATGTGGGCCTAGCATAGAATTAGTATCAGAGCCCGTCCTACCTTTCGAGGTTGCAACACTCAGAGTGGTGGCTTGGACCTCAAAAAGAAAAGGGTGTCAGCCGTGAAAAACATAGACGTTGGCTCTTCAAAAGGGTGGGGTATTCTGACAATCCCATCGGTCAAGTATGGGATTAGTTGGTGGCTTATGAAGACTATGTGTCCACATCGGTCAAGTATGGGATTGGTTGGTGGCTTATAAAGTCTACGTGTCCCTTGCTCGTTTACGCTCGCTTTTTTAAGTTATTTCTACACTTAGTTTATAGCTTGATGCGGGCCTACTATAAAATGGGTTCGTGTCAATTCGCAAGCTTTGGGAACATGAACGACAAAGCCATGTACTTGAAGGCTTATGGGGGAGTGTTCAAGATTTCTTATCTTTTGAATGTGCATGCGTGCTTCGAAAATAAGTATCTTGATAGAATGTCAAGTGTTTATTCTTTAATTCCAATTGTGTTTAGAGCTATTTATTGCTTTAATAAACGATACATTAAGAAGACAAAATCCGCCTTGCATATCGTAGGTGGTGTTTGATTTGCACCTAATGTAAAGCGATGTTGAATAACTATTTTGAACATAAGAGATTGTAGATATGATAGTTTTAACATAGTCGGTATAAGGATAAGATTTTCCTTGTTTAGGTTATACCTCTTGAGAGTTAGTCTTTAACTTAGATACACGCGGCCTAAACGAAGGTATCCCGTGACGTTTTTGCCCCTTTCGTAGCCACCTTTAATATGTACCTAGCAAGGTTTGAACCTTAGACCTCTTGTGTGGAGGTTAGGTTCTTCACTACTAGCGTATTTAATGGTGGCTGATTAGAGAAAAACAACATTATCACTCTTTTTTACTACGGAAAATATATTACAAGAACGATTTACATGTATAGATAATCGCTGGCGACCTGGAAGTACAACTTTGTTTCATCTCAAGACAATCCACCATGTGGAGTCTTACATCTTGTGCTTAAGCGGTGTAGGTTTTACAAGAACGTATATTTAATGGAATATTTTTTTAAGCTTATCTAAGAATATAATGTGCTATTTACTTGGAGATGGGTTTGATATAGATTGTGGTTATGCCCGCTTTCACGAGTATGTGGCTCATTTACACTAGACAACTCATTTTGAGCAAGTTGACCATGGTACCTTTATATATGGTTTCGTGATCTAGTCGGTCCTATTAGCGTGTCCTAATATATGTGGCCTACAGTCGAAGGGTGGCTTAAACTAAACCTAGAAAAGATTTGAATTGAGGGAGGCTCGTATGCGGTCAGGGAGCATCAAGTGCGAGCCGAGTCCCACATCAACAAATAAAAAATAAGTATACATGCATATAACCTTGAAGCTATTTATGTGTCATGTATTGTTTTAAAAATCCGAATCCGACGTGAGCTTATATATTGGTCATACACGCGAGTAGTGATCATAGAAAGAACTATAAACATTTATTACTACATAAGGAGGCCGACCAAGTTTCACTTTTATTCTATACTAAAGCATAAATTACGCAGAAAACTATTCAAAATGTACAACCTCTATGGAGTGCCAGCGTAAAATTAAAAATTTGTTTAAATCAATTTGATTAATCGAGTACCTTTGTTATCTTTTTCTTGTTTTGGATCTTAGATGACAGGTATTGTGATTTCGTTAGTTGTCTAATGGTGTTCGGGCTTATTGAGCTATTTGGTAAATTATAAACTACGACCTTTGCCTTAAAAAATATTCATTAATGTGCTTACGTCAAAGCCTGGTCGATCATGTCTTTACTTGGACGACCATATATTATTGTTTCTTATCGAATAAGTATGTAGATCATTTAAAGTGAAGCTATGCTACATCCACAAAAGAACCACAAAGAAACATCCAAATGAGATGACATGTTTTGATTGGGTTAACCAAAAAGAAGAGAGGGGAATTATTTGAAAAAGCATCAATCAAAACATGCCACCTCATTTTTGTAAATGTTTCTTTGTGATTCTTTTGTGGATGTAGCATAGCTTTTTAAAGTGTGCACTTTACTATACCTCTAAAAAATCTGTACTCATCTTGATTCGAGGAAAAGCCTCGTGTTGCTTATGGGTGTGTTTAACAAGAAGTTTATGAGAGCTTATAAGTGTTTGAGCTTTTAAAATAAGCTTTGTTTGTCGCACAAGCTTACAAAAGTTTTTATAAGCTAGATTTTTTTTGGGTAAAAGGGTTACCCCCAGTAAAATAATAAGCTAGAACTTTTTATAAGCTCAACTGCTTAAATTACTTAAATACCTTTAAAAATGCTTAAATTACATAAATACCTTTAAAAACACAGATGAATGAAAACGTAATATTATTTGATGTATTTCTAAGTTATTTTACACGAATAAGCTTTAGCTCCAACTATATTGTTGATATGAACCGAATTGATAATGAGATATATACGATTAATAAAGAACAAAGATAGAGTAATCGACGTCCAAGAGGTCGAATAAGCTCTCCATAGAGATATTAAATCACTAATCTTTAGATTCAAAATAAAGTAAATTACAACCCTAATACACTATTTATAGATTTTCAAACAAGTCTCGATTTCTAATAAAACTTTAATTCCTAATTATGATTTAATAAGACTTGCTTAATAAAATAATATTAATATTTATCTACTAACTAGAAAATAATAACTATAAGAATATAATATGACTCATATCGATTTCCAAACACCTTTATGAAAATATAAGCTCGACTTCGGCTGATTCTGCCAAACACTATATATGCCACTCAGATTCAATTATATGTCTTTGCGATTATCACATCAACTTATATGACGTTAAAACCTTTTTCTAGGTTATGAGCCATTTTCACGTGTATCATTTAACATTTGGGGGCACTCGTTCCCCTAGACATTATTGTAGGTGTTTTTTTCCTCTTTTATGACTTAAATGTAGCACACTATTTCTTTCTTATCAAGATATGCCCACATCATCATCACAAATCGTAGGTGGCTCACAAGGTCTCAAGCCTAAGCATTTCAAATGTAGAATTATGATGGTTTTTTTTTTTTTTTTTTTTTGATGTACGACCAAATTTTCATCATTGTTTTTGAGAATGTTGAGAACACATGCGCAACTTACCATTGTTAGCCTAACTTGAATATCATGAATGAATCGCATGACATAAATTATATTTTAATTTTGTTAATTTTAGTTTTGAACCTTATCTCACGAAGGAGCCCCTGACCACAACACGTCATACCAGATATTCAGATAACACCCCTTCCCCCAAAACCCTTGGTGGAGGTTAGCGTGGTCATTTCCTTTTGTTTGCAACACGTGATTTTAACCAGGATCTCATATTTTGGTGGTGAGTCACAAAACTTACCTACATGGCCACTTATGGGTGGTTTTCAAAAGTTTGAAATTCATAACGTATTTATTACAAAACTCATTACGCTTTCCACTTGACTTATCGTTATTATATAATCGTTTATTTCATTCGCTTATTTTCAAATTTTATCCGCTTTTAGTAAAGCGTGTCCATTTTATCCGCTTTCATTTTAATATGTCCCCAGATAAAACAGATAAAATCGGATAAAACCGCTTGACACGGATAATAAAACGGTTTTAACTGCTTTATCTGTTTTTATCCGGACAGATTAAAATAAAAACGGATAAAAATGGACGATTTACGAAAATGGATAAAACCGACGAAAATAACCAATAAAATGAAAACGGTTATGTATAATGATATCGACTGGAAACAACATTAAGTATAATGACAATAAAAAAAGTTGAGAAAGCACAATGAGTTATTTTGATAAAGTACATTAAACATTTATAGCTTTTTTCTTTTTTTCTTTATTTCGGTAATTGTTAGGCCATTCTTTCACAAAGCCGTTAATGCTTTCTAAAGCCTATGTAAAAATAACAAAAATGATAAGATAGCAAAGTAAAGTGAGAGTTAGATAGCTCTTAACTTGTTTCTTGAAGTAATTTCGAGAAAATAACTAAGTATTTCTCGAGCTTTACGGAAAGGTAGGATATATCCGTACATACCTAAGTAAGGTGCATATATGTTAGTCGGGTTGTATACAAACACCTCATGAGGCTTACAATCGCGGCATATAATTGTTTAATTAATACATGAACTAACACACCACTAATGTTTCTAATCGTAAACGCTGGAACGCCATTTTTGATGTATAACCATAAAATATTTAAGCAAACATAGCTATCATTTTATCGCAAAACTTTCACATGATTTCCATCATACAAGCACAACGAATATGATTAGGATTTTTTTCAATTCGTTCGACAATTTTTGATCTTTAATATCTCTAGTTCGTACCTTGTAAGTTTTTTATGCTTAAAAGCTCTCTGCGGACCAAGTAATTTGTTATAACAATATTTTCCTCTCTCAAAGTGTCATGCATTCTTGTACGCATATATGTCTTATGTCTTGTAACTAGCTAACAACTAGTTCTTACCGGCCCTAGAGTTCATTACGACCAAACTATGTCTTACATGGTCTACTATCTACACCATGTTGATATTTATCTTTAACTTATTCTTAACCTTAATGTAGTCCTCTCTTCTCTTCTCGCGTTTTAGTATATGCCTCTTTACATGTTTGTCGTCCTACTTTGTCCTAATTAAAGTAGGACCATGAGCTTGTGACCATCGAATGGGAATGAAATTCGACAGCATCTAACTACCTAAACCTAAGGCGAACCTTGAAGGAAATAAGAAAGAAGAACTCATTTCTAAGTTTATGTGCATGTGGCTCGTCCGTACCCCCTCTTTAAGGTCGAGCCTATATAAAAGTAAACATGTTTAGCTAGTTCTCACTTCTCTAGTTATATAGGTACCGGAGAATTCATTTATCTTCTTTCAATGAGAAAAGAGAGTGTGTTATCTAAGTAGGTGTTCGCCATTGCTTATTTTTTAAGCTTTTCTGGCTTTTTTAAAGCAAAAAAAAAAAAAACAATTTTGGTATCCAAACACTTTATGCTTTTCTGCTTATTTTTATGCTGAAAATCATTTTTCCATAAACAGGTAATAAGCTACTTATTTCATAGCGCTTACTTGATATGAAATTAAAATTAAATTTTACCATCATATTAACCTAAAATCTTTCATAAGTGCATATATGATTGAATATTTTATCAAATTATTGTTTTTTTGGAGTATTATTAAATCTTTTACAAAAGCATAAGCACAAGCAGAAAATATAAGCAATTTCAAACACCCTCTTAACATGCAAAAATTTAACTTATTAACTTTCCTAGAGTGGAGAACTAGTATGGTTGAAAACCTTTTTGCACAAGCAGACCAAACACCCTCTTAATATGCAAAAATTTAACTTATTAACTTTCCTAGAGTGGAGAACTAGTATGGGTGGAAACCTTTTTGTTCCAAGTGTTCTTCTCGCATAAACGAATGCAATTCTTACAAAACTGAGTCTTCTGGTAGCCCACATCTTTTTTAGTTTTAGATAAGCGCAACCATTTTGTGCCACCTCTATCTACTTGTACCGCACTAGAACATAGAGTAAAACTAAGGATGTATATTACTCCATGCTTTTTCAGATGGGCCTTTTACTATTATAAGTCTGTTAAATAGAGGGCAAATTTGGACAAACTAGCTAGAATAACATACGACTCTAAAACGTGATTACGTTTGGCATGAATTCGGCTAACAATGAGAAGGTTTGGTTATTTTTCTTGTTAATGGGTAAATGTGCGAAAGTATTGAAAGTATATATGAAAATACTATGCGCCTTCGCTTTCTCCTTGTCGCTTTGCTCCTCGACTTTTTGACCCTTATGCGCCTTTGCTTTCGCCTTGTCGCTTTGCACCTCAGCTTTTTGACTCATAGCGCAACGGGGCGCCTCACGCTTTTTAAAACCCAAGGCGTCATCCAACTAGAAAACCACTCCATAACATTCCACTAAAATTGCAAAACGAATGGCTACGTCGACAAGGTCAAAGACTCCACAACATTCCATTATGGGTGGGTCATAAGATTTATCACGACTCGAAATGCAAAATGATCACATGGTGATAAGGCTAAAGTTAGGTTCATTTCTAAGAGAAATAACCGTTATCTATTTCCATAGTACTCTAGTGGTTCGGGTTTGGATTCTCCAATGCAGACCTATGTTTAATCCTCACTTATCGCAGCTTTAAGGTATCCTTAAGTGTGTGTAGCTAAGTTCGTTCTAGCATAGATGTTAAGATCCCAATCCTGATTTTAGGATCTTACGATTTTACGATACTACATAGCAAAAACGATTCCGACCCTACATAGGATCTTTGCAAGCTTAAGATGTTTATGCATACCCTTTTTCTGCCGTTTTGTTCACTTCTCGTCCTTGTTATGGATGATGGCGCCTGAGCGTGATAATACGGCCTTCAGGCCGGATGGTGTTTTAGTCGCGTGACATAGCTTTTCAGCCTTGTTAAGGAGTGATTTTTTAGTGTAGTGTTTTTGTTATTTTGTCAGGCAATGAGCTTTAGCCTTTGTCCACTCTGTTTCATTCAGTGTCATAATGTTACTTTTTTGTGACACTGAATGTTTTGTTTAGGGTCTTTTTGAGGTTGTGTCCTGGGATCAGGTTCCCTGACTGGTTGTGTTGGTTGTTAGAGGGTGGTCGCAGGTTGCTTGAGGTTAAGATTGAGTTGAGGTTCTACTGCCCGAGGTTGCTCCATGCTGTGTTTGGGGTTTTATTACTTTTCTGGTTACGAAAAAGTCGGATTTCAAATTTTTTGGGTTTTTCGACGCCAGGAAGCATAAACGAATATCGTTTCGCTTGGTTTTGCGGCGACAAATTTATCGAAAACAAATTTTTCGAGTGCCAGAAAACTTAAACGGTGGGTGATTTTTGGCTTTCCGGTTAACCAAAAAATAGGATGGTTGCCGCTATTCGTATGGTATACCACAAATGACACCATGTTTACTTAAGATATGTATTAAGGGTTTGGGGTGGTCGATTGTTTGGTTTCCCTTGTACGGTAAGGACCCTAGAAGGTGACAAGAGTCGCGAGTTGGGTAAACGCTCACGAGTCAACTTGGTGGTTTGTGTCAATTATCCGAGAGGATAATCAACTGGGGTGAGAGTTTGTAAGGGATGGCCTAGCAAAAGTTGTTAATAGTTAGCTTGGACCATTCGAGGAAACGGTCTAATATTTATAGTGTATCCTTTAGGGTTGTGAAAACCCGTAAAGGCGATTTGCTGGTCCACGTGGTGGACATCGAGAAATGAAGTGACGAGAGCATTTGGTGCCCGTCCGAACGGTCCTGGCAGGTTTGCTAGGCGTGTCGTTTTCCTGAACGTATACCAAGCCTCTCGTCAGGTCCTGCCTTGTTAGGTTTATGTATGAGCCGAGTTTAGAGTGTATGGGTCTTAGTCAAGTGTGTTGAAGGCCCTATATGCTATCACAAACACAAGCACATCAAATTTAGAGTGAGGGGAGAGATAAAACTCATATGACGCTGAGGTGGAAGATGAAATGATGTGACTGTTGAAAGTAGTGTAATGTGCATGTGCAGTGTCTACATCAAATTTATTTAAGACCTCATGTGGTCAAACGAAAGTGAGACTGGGGTGAGCGCGGTTCCGGAACCGCACGGAACCGACCCGGAACCGAAAGAACCGAGAACCGAAAAATGAATATTCTAGGAACATAGAACCGGACCGAAGAGTATGGTTCGGTTCCAGTTCGGTTCTGGGGTCCGGTTCGGGTATTTCGGTTCTACCCGATTGGAACCGCAATTTTTTTAATTTTCCCAAAATTAAATACCTTATATATTTTTGCAATAATCTACGTATAAACCATCGAGAATATTATCCGATTCAAGTATATTGGAATATCCGAGCTACGCTATTTGTCGTCGTTTATAAATGGGCAACACAATCTTTAAAAACAATGTCTTTACGACTTAAAAAAACAAAGGAAAATTAACCCTATCATACCTCTACTTTCATCATTTTCCTTCTTTAAGTAATTAACTATATAGTGAGGATCAAATGAGAAATAAAATTGAAATGAGAAGAATGAGAAGAAACTATAACCGCACATTTCAGATGTACCTACAAAAGTAGATGCATCTTCACTTAAATTTCTTTTTTTCATTTGAAATGTATGGCTCAAAATATTTCTCACTCTTCTCATTTTCTTTTCTCTTCTCACTAGATCTCTTCCCATTAACTATATGCCTATATATTGTCCACCGTACTTATATCTCTTTACAATCTCAAGTATTCGATGATTATAATTAGAGTTAATTGCAGAAATCGTCCCTAAAGTTTGGCCAAATTGCAGGTTTCGTCCCAAATAGTTTAATATTGCAGAAATCGTCCCAAATTCAAACCTTTTTGCAAATTTTGGTCCCTGGCTTTAACTGCCGTTAAGTGACTTTCGTTAGAATTAACACGTTAGCCCCTTTTGGGCAAAAACTCTTGCACCATTGATCCTTTTGGCCAAAACAATTACAACGTTCATCCTTTTGGCCAAAACCTTTGCAGCGTTCATCCTTTTGGCCAAAAACTCTTGCAGCGTTCATCCTTTTGGCCAAAAACTCTTGCAACGTTCATCCTTTTGGCCAAAAACTCTTGCAGCATTCATCCTTTTGGCCAAAACTATTACAACGTTCATCCTTTTGGCCAAAACCTTTGCAGCGTTCATCCTTTTGGCCAAAAACTCTTGCAGCATTCATCCTTTTGGCCAAAAACTCTTGTAACGTTCACCTTTTGGCCAAAAACTCTTGCAGCGTTCATCCTTTTGGCCAAAACTATTACAACGTTCATCCTTTTGGCCAAAACCTTTGCATCGTTCATCCTTTTGGCCAAAAACTCTTGCGGCGTTCATCCTTTTGGCCAAAAACTCTTGCGGCGTTCATCCTTTTGGCCAAAAACTCTTGTAGCGTTCATCCTTTTATACATTTTCATATTTTTTAATGCGTCTCATCATCATTTTTATGCGTTTTTGTTCGCAATTTGAAAAAAATTGGAATTTTTCGCAAATTTGAAAAAAAAATCCAAAAAATTTTGAAAAAAAAATTGGAAAAATAAAAATGAAAAAAAAAATCCAATTTTTTTTTTTCGTAAATACTTTTTTTTTCGAAATTCTTTTTGAAAAAGAAAATTGGAAAAAAGATTCCAAAAAATTTTGAAAAAGAAAATTGGGAAAAAAAATTCCGAAAAAAAGTTTGGATTTTTTTTTCCAAATTTTTTTAAAATTCATTTTTTTTTTCGTAAAAAAAAGTATTTAGGAAAAAAAAGTATTTAGGAAAAAAAAAGTATTTAGAAAAAAAAAGAGTTTGACACATAAAAATTAGGAAAAAATCCGAATTTTTTTTTTCTAAATACTTTTTTTTTCCTAAATACTTTTTTTTTACGAAAAAAAAAATGAATTTTAAAAAATTTGGAAAAAAAATCCAAATTTTTTTTCGGATTTTTTTTTCCCAATTTTCTTTTTCAAAATTTTTTGGAATCTTTTTTCCAATTTTCTTTTTCAAAAAGAATTTCGAAAAAAAAAAGTATTTACGAAAAAATATTGGATTTTTTTTTCTTTTTTCGGATTTTTTTTCCAATTTTCTTTTTTCAAAATTTTTTGGATTTTTTTTTTCAAATTTGCGAAAAAATTCCAATTTTTTTTTCAAATTTGCGAACTAAAACGCATAAAAATTGATGAAGACGATTAAAAACATATGAAAATGTATAAAAGGATGAACGCTACAAGAGTTTTTTGGCCAAAAGGATGAACGCCGCAAGAGTTTGGCCAAAAGATGAACCGCCGCAAGAGTTTTTGGCCAAAAGGATGAACGCCGCAAGAGTTTTTGGCCAAAAGGATGAACCCAAGAGTTTTTGGCCAAAGGATGAACGCTGCAAAGGTTTGGCCAAAGAATGAAGTTTAATAGTTTGGCCAAAAGATGAACGCTGCAAAGAGTTTTTGGCCAAAAGGATGAACGCTGCAATAGAGTTTTTGGCCAAAAGGATGACGCTGCAAAGTTTTGGCCAAAGGATGACGTTGTAATAGTTTTGGCCAAAAGGATGAACGCTGCAAGAGTTTTTGGCCAAAAGGTGAACGTTGCAAGAGTTTTTTGGCCAAAGGATGAATGCTGCAAGGGTTTTGGCCAAAAGGATGAACGTTGTAATAGTTTTGGCCAAAAGGATGAACGTTGCAAGAGTTTTTGGCCAAAAGGATGAACGTTGCAAGTTTTTTTGGCCAAAAGGATGAACGCTGCAAGAGTTTTTAGCCAAAAGGATGAACTCTGCAAAGTTTTTGGCCAAAAGGATGAACGTTGTAATTGTTTTGGCCAAAAGGATCAATGGTGCAAGAGTTTTTGGCCAAAAGGGGCTAACGTGTTAATTCTAACGAAGTCACTTACGGCAGTTAAAGCCAGGGACAAAATTTGCAAAAAGGTTTGAATTTGGACACGATTTCTACAATTTTAAACTATTTAGGACGAAACCTGCAATTTGGCCAAACCTTAGGGACGATTTCTGCAATTAACTCTTATAATTATTCTGAAACTAGTTCTCATGTTTGTAAATGAGTGATAGCGTCACAGATTACAACAAAATTGGTTTCCACGCAGATAGCCATGCTTACACTTTTCCATGACTTTGCATATGTTATTTTTCTATCGTTAGGTGACACAAAAAAATACTATTTGAACTTTTTTTGAATACACACACATGATTAATTCATCGAAATATTGAAAATCCAAATATTGAAACCTATAATCTTAACCATAATACACACGTTTAAGATCTTAACAATTTACATCTAAAAACCAAAACATGTACCTCAAAATAATATATATATATATATATAACTAAGTATTTTTTTTTTAATCAAATCACATGCCTTTTAAAATATACAACCCTCAAATGCCTTATAATTAAATCACATGAAAGGGGAGTACGTTGATGACTCAAGTACCATTAGGCCAACTCGAGACATGCGGTTCTTCGGTTCCGGAACCAATACCCGCGGTTCCAACCGAGAACCGATATTTTCAAAATTGAAGAACCGAAAACCGAACCTCAATTCCAAAAATTGGTTCGAGTTGGGTCGGTTCTGGTTCGGTTCTCGGACTTTTTTCTCACCCCTAGACTCAACTGATCCCACCAAATATCAGTGCCTACTTAATGGAATAAACACCGCCCAACAAGACAAGACATGAGCCCATGAGTAATAGTAGCTTAATATTACAACTAGAAATTTAGAAGAACATGCATATGAGTATGTGACTAATAAGATACTGCCTACACATCCTAAAATTGCACCAGTCATGTATCTTACCTCTCAAGAACATAAAGAATTAAATATTATTTCATGCAGACTTTATTTAATTTTATTTTACAACTAGAACGTGATCCTAGAATCCTAGATACTCGCAACTATATAAGCAGATGTTGTTATGTAATGTTGTGTTACTACGCATTGATTCAAAATCATTTTTTTAA